>JBBPBX010006560.1:45268-68122 GCA_038048925.1 Garcialebias charrua | reverse complement strand
CGAAGGCTTTTGTGAGGGGCAAAATTATAGCATACGCTTCAAAAAAGAAAAAAGATAGCCAACAAAAAATTCAAGAATTGGAAAAAGAGATCAAATTTAAGGAAAACAATTTAGCAAAGCAATACGATGACTTATTGTATCGAGACATTTGTGGACTTAAATTTCAGCTAAACGAAATTTACAACAAGAAAGTGGAATATTCCTTGTTTAGGCTTAAGACTACATTTTATGAGGGAGGGGAGAAAACTGGGAAATTATTGGCAAGACAAGTTAAAAAGGAGGATTTTTCTAATACTATCCCTGCTATAAAACAAGGTAATAAATTAGTAACCTCACCGAAAGACATAAATGATGCGTTTAAACAGTATTATGGAACATTATATACGTCTACGCTGTCTACTAAGATGGATCAGAGGGGGAGAGATCTTTTCTTCTCTAAACTGGATCTTCCTAGATTACTTGAGGAACAGGTGGAGGGGCTGGAAGCATCAGTAGCAGAGGCAGAAATTAGAACAGCAATTTTGATGATGAAAGCAGGGAAATCACCCGGCTATGATGGCATCCCTGCAGAATATTATAGAACATATATTGACATTCTGGCCCCAGTGTTACAAAAAGTATATCAGGAAACCTTTGAGAGAGGACAGCTTCCCCCTACTTTCAACGAAGCATTAATTTCTCTAATCCCAAAAAAAGATAAAGACAGTTCAGACCCATCAAATTATAGGCCCATCAGTCTGCTTAATGTAGATTGCAAAATACTAACCAAAGTGTTGGCTTTACGCTTGCAACGAGTCCTTCCCAGCATTATACATCAAAATCAGACAGGTTTCATGAAAAACCGTTCCTCCTCTGATAATATGAGAAAGTTGATGCATTTGATGTGGCTAAGCCAGTCAAAAGACGAACCAATAGCTGCCATCTCCTTAGATGCTGAGAAAGCATTTGATAAGGTGGAATGGGACTTTCTTTTTTCAGCCTTGTCCAATTTTGGATTCGGACCCTGTTTTACCAACTGGGTTAGAATTTTGTATAAGGAACCAAGGGCTGCGGTAATAACGAATGGTATTATTTCACCTTTCTTTGAACTATCAAGGGGGACCCGACAGGGGTGTTCTCTCAGCCCTTTATTATTTAATATATTCATAGAAATTCTGGCAGTGAGTATTAGGGCAAATAAGGACATTAAAGGGGTATGCATGGGTCAACAAGAACACAAACTGCTTCTTTACGCAGATGATATTTTAGCACTTATCACTCACCCACTTACATCCTTGCCACATCTGATGGACACCATACAGTCATTTTCAGAGGTGTCGGGATACACAGTAAACTGGACTAAGTCAGAGGCCATGCCATTATCAGCTTTATGTCACTCAAATATGGTGGAAAATTTTAAATTCAAGTGGACACCTAAAGGTATGAAATATTTGGGTATTAGACTTAGCAGAGATCTGGAAGAATTACCTTTACTAAATTTTAATCCGGTACTGTCAAAAATTAAAACAAATTTTGAAAAGTGGGAAAAAATTAATTTAACTTTGTGGGGTAAGATTAATGTTATTAAAATGATCACCACTCCTCAGTTTAATTACTTGTTGATGATGTTACCCGTTACAATCCCGCCAGACATTTTTAAAAGGTATGAAAACTTGATTAAGTCTTTCCTGTGGGGAGATAAAAGAGCAAGAATAAAATTAGATAAATTATATGCCCCTAGAGAAAAGGGTGGTCTAGGACTTCCAAACTCCAAACTATATTATTTATCATTTGAAATGACTAAATTAGTTAAACACTGGGAGGAAGCTGTAAACGGGCAGGAATGGATAAGCATTGAAACTGATGTTTGTTCACCGTTCCAACCAAGGTACAAACTGTCCCAAAAAACTGACACAACAAATCCGGTTCTTATTCACTCTAGTGAGGTTTGGTCAAAAGTCCATAGAATGTTAGAGCTTCCACATCAGGTACAGAGGTATGCGTCTCTCTGGAATAATCCTGCTATATCTATTGGTAAACAACCTGTGTTTTGGGGGCAGTGGCATTCACGTGGCATACACACCATTGGTGATTTGTATAAAGATGGACAATTTATGTCCTATGAGGAGTTGACACGTACATTTGAATTGGAAGGCAGAACAAATCTATGGAAATATTTACAGATGAGACACTGTGTGACCTCCAAAATCAAAGACAGTGTGGAAAATAAGATTTTAGATTTTTATTAGGTTGCCACGTGATCGCCACATGACCTCTCAGTTTTATAAACTTTTAAGTTGTAGTTTGAGTGGTGAATCGTTAAATATCAAACTTATTTGGCAAAGAGATTTGAAAATTGAGTACACAAAGGAAGAATGGCTGGAGGTCCTATCAGGGAGCGGTAAATATGTGAAAGAAGCCCGAAATAAATTCATATACAGTAGTATAAAGTGTTGCATAGATATTATCATACTCCTACAAGATTGCACAGAATGAAACTAATGACAGACAATTTGTGTTGGAAATGTAAAAAAGAGGTGGGAACATACTGTATTTACATTGTTTTTGGGAATGTTCTCTGATTGCACCTTTTTGGACTGAAGTTTTGAAGGTTCTGAGTGCCTGGTTTGGCTCAGAAGTTCCCCGGACCCCAGAACTGTGTTTACTGGGAGACAGATCTCAAATGCCGGACATACCCAAAGGAACCCTTTCAGTTATTATGGTCGGTCTTGTGACAGCATCCAGGATCATCTTAAAACATTGGAAGACCATAAAGCGTCCTGAAATCAATGACTGGATTAAATCAATGACTGACACAGCTTCTTATGAAGTCATGCTCAGTAGCTTGAAAGGGAACAGAGACAGAGACTGGGACAGTTTTTGGGACTCACTAAAAAGCGTTACAATGACCTAAAATTACACTGCCATATCACCTGTGGTCCACGGTTGTCTGGGAGGGGGGAATAGAGGGAGAGGGGTGCACCAGTCTTATGTTCTTTATTTTATTATTTTTTTTTTCTTTTTAATATTCTTTGATGTTTTAATGTTTATTTTATGTACATGTCTTAAAAATTAATAAAAAACTAATTACAAAAAAAAAAGTTTAATTTGTCTCGGTAACGCAGACTTCGGTAACGCAGACTTTACATTGACCTCCTCCTGTCACAGTCATAGCTGTCAGATAGCTCAGTGAGTAGAGCGTTGCGTTGCAGTTCCGAACTTTATGGGTTCGAGTCCCACATGGGACAACGTTTTTTTTTCTCCTTTTAATTCATTCCAGACTTAAAAAACACAAGAGAACTATTTACAATACAACAAGAAATGAAGCATAAAGTCTTTTTAATCTGGAATGAATAAATAATCTAAAGAAAGAAGGAAAAAAAATAGTCATACCTCGTGGGAATCGAACCCACGAGGTCTCGATAAGCAGTGCAATGCTTTACCCAGTGGGCCACCAGGTCGCGTGTATAATTTAATAATAATAATAATAATGCATTTTATTTGGTAGCGCCTTTCAAAGCACTCAAGGACACTTTACAGCATTAAAAACACAATAAAAACAGTATAAAATAACTATATACCGGTAAAAAGAAAAATTAAAATCAATTAAAAAACA
Source organism: Garcialebias charrua (assembly GCA_038048925.1). Taxonomy (NCBI): domain Eukaryota; kingdom Metazoa; phylum Chordata; class Actinopteri; order Cyprinodontiformes; family Rivulidae; genus Garcialebias; species Garcialebias charrua. The sequence goes on along the minus strand of JBBPBX010006560.1, from coordinate 64,527 downwards.
CACAAAAAAGAAAATATATAAAATAACTACATAAAAAAGAAAAATTAAAGTGAGAAGGCTAACTTGAACAGATGAGTTTTGAGTTTTGATTTGAAGGTCAGAAGGCAGTCAATGTTACGGATGTCTGGGGGAAGAGCGTTCCAGAGTTGGGGAGCAGAGTGAGAAAAGGCTCTGTGTTAAGGTCCACATTTATTATAAACAAACATTCTTTGGCTTTAGTTGGTCATTTACTCCCATGAGTGACGCTGCTAATAAGGACAGATTTTCTTTTCTTGACCTCAGAGAGCAGAACTTCAATCTCCGCACCGGTAGAGTTCTTCTTTTTACTTTTCGCTGTCATTTTATGAACGAACACGTTTTGCCTCTGAGGCAGGAAACGTAGCCTTATATGGTGTTTTGAGGGGTGGGAATTATGTAAATAACCTCTCCGCGTGCACGCGCAGGTGAATAGAACAGGTGGGATTCATCATATTTGCGCAGCCATTTACACACTTTTCCTGAGGATAGAAGAGTTTGTTGAATCTGACGTGGCATGTTCGTACGAACGCTTCGTACGAACAAAAGTAGGAGAAATTTAGGATAAAAATACGAACATGTTCGTGCATGAGGGCCATTGTCTGGATACCCCACAGACATACCATAAAAAATTTTAAAATCTATCTGTGGTCTCCTTTAATAATGACCCCTTTGTGCACAATGGTAATAGGCTGGTCCCTAGATTTCCCTGGCTCATCATAAGTCAGACGAATAACTGAAAGTTATGCACCATAACTCATGTTCCCTTAAGGAAGGGAACGAGGTGCAATATAAATGCTATGGGAATTGCGCCCCCGCGCGATTACCTGAAGGAATACAATCACGCCTTTACGGCAGAGGCGTCAGCGTCACGACAGAGACCCAGCCCTAAGGCACTGACACCCATCCATCGTTCTCCAAAATGCACTTCACCGAGCTTTCAGCATTGAAAGGGCCAGGCATGTTGCACCTCGTTCCCTTCCTTGAGGGAAATAGGGTACCGGCAATACAAGATTCTCGGTCATGGATATAACGTTTTGTTTCGGGGTCAGGGAACATGAGTTATGGTGCATAACTTTCAGTTCCCTTATCAGTCATGTCACTCGGTGCAACATAAATGCTATGGGAACGTAATTCAATCACATCCTTGAAATGCTCAGTAAAATGCATGCTAGTGTGAACGTCCGCCTTTATTCAGTAGGTATCCCAAGGCTGCTTTCTACTATGTGTTAGAAAGGACAGCCTGAGTGACATCACACGCAGTAACATCCAAACTGTAATGCTTTGCAAACGTGTTTGTTGAGCTCCAGTTCGCAGCCGCACAGATGTCTGCAACTGGTACACCCTTGAACAGTGACCACGAGGTGGCCAAGCCCCGAGTGGAGTGAGCGCGCACTCCAGAGAGCACCTGTTGACCTTTGCTACTGTACGCCCTTTTTATGGCCTCAGTCACCCAGTGTGAGAGGCGCTGCTTTGATAGGGCCTTTCCTGTAGCTGGTGCAGCAAAGCACACAAACAGTTGATTTGTTTTTCTCCATTCAGCTGTTCTCTGCATGTAAGCGCTTAAAGCTCTCACAGGGCAGAGAGCCTTCAGCCTTTTCTGTTCCTGAGTGAGGACAGGAGCAGGTGGAAAAGAAGAGAGATCAAAGTCCAGACTTCTGGGGTTCAAAGTCAAGACCTTGGGGATATACGCAGGATTAGGCCTTAGGGTGACCTTTGACCCATCAGGGGCAAACCTGGTACACATTGGGTGTACGGACAAAGCATGGAGGTCACTCACACGTTTCGCCGAGCAAAGAGCCAGGAGTAGAGCGGTCTTATAAGATAATAAATCTATCTTAATGTCGCTCAGTGGTTTGAATGGGTGATCACAGAGAGCCCCCAAGACCATACTAAGATCCCATCCAGGGGTCAAGATCCTGCTGGGGGGTCTCTTCCTTAGCACGCCCTTCATAAATCTTATTATGAGCGGGTGCGCGCCAGGCGTCCTGTTCCCCCAGCCCTCGTGACAGGTCGAAATTGCTGATAAGAACACCTTAATGGTTGAGAAAGAACGACCTTTCTCCAGCAGGTCCTGAAGAAAGGTGAGGAGCTGGGCGAAGTCACATGAATAAGAAACAAAATTTCTTTCCGTGCACCAAGCTTAAAAAATATGTAATTTCTGGGCGTAGAGAGACTGTGTTGACACAGCTCTGGCATTTTGAATGGTATTTACCACGTTCTCGGGCAGGCCTTAGGCCACCAGTTTGTTCCTCTCCGCCACCAAGCTAAATGTAGCCACAGTTCTCAGCCTAAGTGGTGAGACTGTTCCTTCTAGTGACGTGGAGGGTCCCTGGAGAGGAGCAGGTGGTGGAACCAGCTCTCCCTCAAGGGCCCTGATTTTTGCGGTCCCTTGAAGGCCAACCACGTTAGGGAAAGGGCCTTCCTGCAGATGTACCGCCATACTACTCTGATTGAGAGTGTTTGGAGGCAGAGGCAATCTGCTGTCATTATTAGACAAAAGCGGAACAGAATGTCTGTTTTTGCTCTTTTTGTTGGGAGTCATGGTTTGGGAGGGTTGCAAGTTTTGTATACGAGCAGATCTCCTGACTCCAGCCCATTTCCTGGTTGGGTCTGGTTTACTGGTCTCTGGCCTCATCAGAGCCCTGGAGCCTGACGAACCTCTGGGGAGCTAGGTTCAACCCGGTGGGGGGTGTCGTTTAATAGCAGAACTGTCAGTACAGCGAGCGCGGTCACACGCTGTAGGATCACTGCTTGAGCATGGCGTGTCGCCCACTGAGGATAAGGGGACAGCTTCAGCATGAGGATGTGGAGCTGTTCGAGATGATCATTTGTGTTGAGCAAACTTTAGATTGGTTGGTGACAGAAAGTTCAGTTCTCTTCGATTAAAGGGAAGAGGAGTCTGATTTAGCCCTGGTGCCATTTCTGTTCTGTACTGAGTGTTTACACATGCTACAGTTTTATCACAACTGCTTTTGTGAACGTGTGATACTGGTGTTGGCCTGCGGGCTTCTGCCGTGACCCCCTTACCACTTACTGGCATCCGTTGAATAGGTGGCCAGGAAGGTGGGTTGTCAGATTCTGTCGGCGCGCACCCCTGGAGCGTGGACGTGTCACGGGTTTGTTTGATTTGTGTATTGCCGGCCCCATGGTTTACAGCGAGGGCTGGAACACGTGACCCGCCTCACCTGTCTCTGTGAGGATTGACGTGCCTGCTTGCAGGCGTCTCTAGGCCTGTCTGTTGCAGACAGACCCGAGGATCCCTGCTGGGGTTTATTGATGGCCCCCGCCCTTTATATCGGCTAGAAGAATAGAGGGGACCGTGCTGCTGATGTTACTGTGTTTGTTGTAGTTTTTTTTTTTTGAGTCAAGAAACAGAGAGGGGCTGTTTTTTTAGCTTTATTCATGCTTATGTGTAATGACATATTTGACTTTATGTCACTCACAGCAGAAAAAACATGATTTGTGCATAAAGTAAAGTCACCAGCTTTTTGTACCATGTTACAAACAAAGTCTGGACGTGAAAAGATCATTTCCCTTACCACGTGGGCGGGTGATCGTGTAAAGTCAAGAAGAGGGCCTGGTTCGTCAGGCCCGTTTCTGTCTGGCGTCCCGGTTTGCCCATGAGGCTCTGTATCGGACCGCCTGGCGGGGAACAAATCTGTTCTTACTCCAGGCGTGTTCGGCCCGAGGCGGATCCGGCGGTGGTCTCCGCCAGTGCTCGGCCTCGTATGCCGGCCACTTTTGCGGTGGGGCACGTGTGGCTGAGTGGTGTCGAGGCTGCGGGGCTCTGCTCCCAGCTGACTCCCTGGGGAGGGGAGTGAAGGCTCTTCTGGGGATGCCTACCCGGAGAGCCTCAGCCTGTTTGCGCCTCTGGTCCAGCCTGGTTTGAATTCGATCCAGAGCTTTTCCAAACAGTCCCGTCGGTTCTATCGAATGGTGGAGAAAAGGAATTCTTTGTCCCTCCGGGAGGTCAGTTAGGGTCATCCACAGATGGCGTTGTACGATGACCACCTCAGCCATGCCTCTGCCTTGTGCAACAGCTGCTGTCCCCATCATGCGGAGCACAAAGTCTGTTGCCCTGCGGGCTTCATCCAGCACGTCGGCGGCAGCTTGCTTGTCTGTCGTTACCTGGAGCTCCTGCAGTTTTTCAGCCAGGTACGCTTGCATCATGGCGGACGCGTTCATTGCACGCGCCGCGAGGCCCTGAGCTCTGTAGCATTTCTCGAGCAGAGAAGCCGAGGCTCGACAGGCTTTGCTGGGGAGAGTTGGTTTTGTCCCGGATGACTTGGGAGCCAGATGAGATGCCAGCGTGTCCTCCATTTGAGGCACATTGGCTATACCCGCTTCATCCATCCCATCCACGTCGAGGAACTGCGAGAGCGGCAGCAGCATGGGAGCTCTGGGCTGAGACCAGGTGCGAGTCAGCTCTGTGAGGAAATCTGGAAAGATGGGCATCCTTTGCCTCGTGGCGGCCTGCTGCTTTGAATAAAAATAATTTCCTGCCAACCTCGTGACCTGTTGACGAGGTAGAGGCTCCGACTATGGGATCTGCAGCGCGTCCGCTGCTCTGTGACACAAGTCGAATAAAGCAGGGATGGAAAAGTCAGTCTCCGGGAGCACAGGCGCCGGGATGCGAGAGAGGTCTTCTCCCTGTTCCTTGTATTCAACATCTGCGTCCTCCGCAGAAAATTCACCTGAGGCTGAAATCGAGATCTCGTCCTCGTTCATCATGCCTCGAGTGTCGAATTCGACTGTCAAGTCCACCATGGGAGCCAGCACATCTGGGCTGTCGCCCCATTCGACTCGGGTGCTGTCATCCAGAGCCATGCTCTCGAGCTCCGGCGTGGGAGTGAGGCTCAGTAGTGTCTGGGTCTGCTGGTGCCGCAGCAGCGCCCATGGCCTTGGCAACGAAGTCCGCCCGGTGCCTCCTCACCGCCTCCAGCATCTGGCTGCAGTGTTGGGAGGAGTCGGGTGCGTCCAACGCCATCTTCGCGTGCAGTATCCCCAGGCAGACGGGACAGGCCTCGTGGGTGTCCGTCGCCGAGAGGGAAAAACCGCAGCCGCTGGGGCAGGCGCGCGAGGTTGGGCTCGCCGTCTTGCTGGTCTTTTTCGGAAGTCTTGTTTTTCGCTTTCCTTTCTCCGGAGGCATGTCCGAGATAACACGAGCAAAGTCCTTCCAAAATCCCTTTTTTTTTGAGACGTCTCCTCCATCCCGTCACTTTCGCTGGCTAGTTTGCTACGAATTAGCAGAGTTAGCGGTGTGACGCAGTTAGCGCCGTCGAGTGAAGCAGTCTACGGAAAGAGGAGAAGAAAAAACTTCGGGGTTAAGGAAAAATGTGCCGGACTAGCTTTCGCTAGCCCAGTAGTACGCAGGAATAATTCTCTGTACGCCCTGTGTAGGGAGCAAGCTCACCTCTGGTCGAGCGATGAAGCAACAGAGAAGTCCCGCGAAGAGAGAAGTTCAGGTTTAAGCGAGGTGAATGGCAATAAGAGAACGATGGATGGGCGTCAGCGCCTTAAATACCCAGAGGGCGGGTTCTCTGACGTGACGCTGACATCCCTGCCGTAAAGGCGTGATTGTTTTCCTTCAGGTAATCGCACGGGGGTGCAATTCCCATAGCATTTATGTTGCACCGAGTGACATGACTGATAAGGGAACTGGTTTACGTTGTCTCTCTGATCTGGGCCTAGTTCTAATAGAATAGAATAGAATAGAATAGAATAGAATATATCTTTATTGGCATGTTATGCACCGAGGTACAAGGTTATGCAATTGGCGCACGCACAATCTTAAAGAGACGTACGCACGAGCCGCAGCAGTTTGAAACCTCGCCGCCAGATATGGAAAAAGGAATAGACACACAAACGGGTAAGAACGTGGTATTCAAAAAAAGAGAATCTATCACAACTTGTCACATGACACTTCATGATAAAGTCCAAAAAAACCTCTACCAGCTTTTAGCACATATGTGACTGGCCGTGGCAAAACCAGGAACAAGTCTCCCCTGGGTCATTTTGAGTTATTTACAGAATCTTAAAGTGTGGGTTCTAAGCTATCCGATGATGCCAAACACATGTCGCTCAAAAAAAAAATGAAGAAGATACAGCCATTTCAATGTTGGCAATCTGCAAATAAGATTAGGGAGAAAACAGGCTTCAAAGTTTTGGAAGAATGTCCCCATTCCAGAAGCATTACCTGGGGGTGTTAACAATTGCTGTTCATTTACATTAATTTGCGTTAACCCAACCCCCAGAACTGACTGTCAACACAGACTCTGCCTAGGAAGGTGTGCAGAATTTCAGCTTTGCTGGCAAATAGGGGTATGAATCTCTCAGTGTCTGGAGAATTGATTTGATTCCGATTTTTGGTATCACGATTCGATTCAAAATCAATTTTTCGATTCAGAAACAATTTTTGATTCAAAAATGATTTTTCTATTAAAATGGTCATAAATTTAGTTTCAGCTTTGTAACTGACAAGCTGAAAAGAATAAACAACAATGTAAACAAATGGAGCATTTATTTAAAACAATAATTTTAAACTGAGAATATTAAACAACAATGTAAACCAATGGAACATTTATTTGAAACAATAATTTTAAACTGAGAATAACAACAATGTAAACAAATGGAACATTTATTTAAAACAATAATTTTAAACTGAAAACAAAAAAGGCGTTCAATACAGGATCAACTGGACTTTATTTGTTGCAGAAAACGTTTCGACTTCTGTCCAGAAGTCTTTTTCAATTCTGAAATAGAATGGGCATGTTAGTTAATTTGTGGTGTTATTTCAGTTTCCAATTTCATATGTTGGTGCGTGACTTGTAAGCCTGTATAAAACTTCTCGTTCTCACAGCTTCCATTCAGAATTGAAAAAGACTTCTGGACAGAAGTCGAAACGTTTTCTGCAACAAATAAAGTCCAGTTGATCCTGTATTGAACGCCTTTTTTGATTTCATCATGTCCTGGACGACTGAGAATCTTCACCAGCATATTTAAACTGAAAACATTAACAACAATGTAAACAAATAGAACATTTATTTAAAACAATAATTGTAGGTTCTGTACTTTATCAAAGTTTTTGAATCATTTGATATTCATACCAAAAATACAAACAAATAATACAGGAATGCATTAAATGCTGTAACTTGAATTACCAGTACTGTATTAGGTTAGCTTAGTTGCCTGGATTCCTCTAAAACAATAAAATAAAAATATAGGAACAAATAATTCATCCATCCATCATCTTTAACCACTTCTTCCTTTAAGAGTCATGGGGCTCACTGGTGTCCATGTCCAGTCATCACTGTGCGAGAGGCGTGGGACACCTGGACAGGTCTCCAGTCCATCACATACAAATAATTCAAAATATACAGACAAAAACAGACTTCAGCCTACCAAAGTGTAGTAACCTTTAACTCAAGCATTATAAGAGGGGGACAATAATGCTGTCATTGCTGGTATCACTCAGCCCTCTGTGAATAGCAAACAACCATCAGGGTGCTAACGATCCATTGTTAGGCTGATGGTCCTCCATCATGTGAGCAGCTGGTTTCGGCTGTCATCAGCAAACTGGTTCATCCACTGTGAGAGGGTGTTAAGACTGAGCTGAATACCAGACTTAGCTTTTTTAGATTTTTGTACCTGGATTATTGAGCATGCATCAGGGTAAAATTAAACATGTTTAAAAATTGATTTTGGAGCATTTAGAATTGATTCTGAATCGCCAGGACTAAGAATCCAGAGTCTTTAAAAAACACCCCTACTGGCAAACTTCCTTTTGATCTTTAAAAAAACAACATTAATACAAAGAATTGTATTTTATGTTATTGTGACATGTTTTACACATTAATAATGTTGATTGTTTTGTTACAGCCCACCCCAAAAAATAAGGGTCACAACTAGTCAGTGGTGGGATGTAACTAAGTACAAATACTTTGTTACTGTACTTAAGTACAGTTTTCATGTATCTGTACTTTACTTAAGTAGAAATAAATGTGGGTACTTTTACTTTTACTCCACTACATTTTACATGAAGTATCTGTACTTTCTACTACACTACATTTCTATAATGTGTTGAGTTACAAGTTGCATTCACGTTGCAGTTTTTTGATTTGTCATTAGTTTGAAAGTAAAAACATTAATATGGTACTTCTACTTTTACTAGAGTACATTTTTGTCTGTTTATTTGTACTTTTACTTAAGTACAGTGTTTGAGTACATTCTCCACCACTGCAACTAGTCAAGTCAAGTCAATTTTATTTATAGCACAGTTAAAACAGATAAACTACGTTATCAAGGTGCTTCACACACACAACATAAAAGAGGTTTAAAAATTTAATGAACAGTATCACACACCAATGGTAAAAATTATGATATTAACAGCAGTAAAAGTATAATAAAAATGGTGTTAAAGGTACAGGACAGGAATGCACTTTATAAAGTTGATGACACTGGAAAAGTTTGTATAATAGCTGAAGATGTTGAGTAAACTCAGGAGATGCTTATGTTGCATCTAAGAAGGTTAGACAGGGGGAAAACAAAATAAAATAAGGCTTTACACACACCAAGCTCCTGCACAGACTTATTTTAGATGTCACAAAGGTGTTGGTGCTACATGACTTTTGTGTCATCAGGGCAGAAAGGCCTTATCTTTGCTGTAGGTCTTTTTTATTAAGCTTTTGTGGGCTGGTCGGTTTCCATCCATCCATCCATCCATCCAAATAATGTATTTCAAAGAAAGAAAGATTTCTTGTTTCACCAAATATATATTAACATGAAAAATAAATTCTAAAGATAACCTTACATAAAGATAAACAAAAACATTTTAGAGCAAAATTATCTGGGAAAAACAAGGCTATTTTAATTAAACACGCTGCTCCATTCAGCTTTTTTATCATGATGACAGCAGCTGACAGCTGCGTGAGAACGGCTGATCCATCCGATGTTAACTGTACATTTTACCTTTTCAAACGGCCAGTTGAATCTGCATAATTGGTGCACCATTATCGTGCTTTAAATTTTAGTTTCTTTGCTGCGATTTGTAAAACCTAAGCCAATCCAACGCGTGTGATTGCGCGATGCGCAGCTGGACACAGACCATGGCTGGAGACACGGAGCCGAGTGGAGGCTCACTTTACCGCAGTGGCTGGAGCGCATTGCGCGGTGATTACGCGTGTCTGCTTTGTCTAATGAAATAAAGATAGTGGATGGATGTATGGATGGATGTATTATGTAGGATGGAAACTGATTTGCTTGCGATTTGCTTGCGCACGCAGTAAAAGCTTCTTTTTTTCCTCGGGTCGGTCGGAAAAACAGCTGACAGCTCTGACGCTTTGATCGGCTTTATTTTATTATTTTCCTTGTTCCTTGTGTCCACTGGGCGATCTATAGCTGTTAAGTAGCCATGTGCTTCTTTCAAAGCTGCACGTTATTGGCCGAAGCCAGTAACAAAGCTCTGATACCAGCCAAACAAGTCCCGCATGTTAATCAGCTGTGAGGGTCCCCGCCCCCAGTACGCAAATCACTGCGGCTTGGTTTTACTCTGAAAACAAACTGATTTCTAACACAAAGTTTATCAGTTTAAACACTTATAAAGTGTTTTTTAAAGCATGGGATGGTTTCTTCACAACTTCAACTGGTACATTTTGCAAAAAAACGATTTTCACTAATTTCTCAGAAGTTGAAGGTTTATTGATTTTTTCTCAGTTTAGAGTGTGCCGACTTGTTCCTGGATTTGGAGTGGCTGGTCACATATTAGACAGGACATGATGCATGATGACGACAGGCGGGAGGTAAAGTCTGTGAGTAATCAGTTCCAGATAAGCACAGTTCGCAGGTCTCACAGCACGGCTCCATCTGAGAACGCACACACAGAGACCTCTGGGGGTAGGGGGGGGGCAGAGAGTTCACTTCAGCGTTCAGCTCCAGGAGAAGATTTGTAGACAGCCTTCAGTTCAAGGTTGCACAGAGACCAGATTAGATAGTTGCTTTATTTTTTCAGTCAGGCCACAGTGTACTTTTGACTGCAGTCTTAAGTCCAGGTGCTGTTTCTGGGTCCAAATCGCCGAATCGAGAGAGGTTCCGAGCTACAAGATCCTTCCGTATGTGCCCTGTTTGAATCCGGATGGCTGTAAACGAGTTCCACACACCGCAGGTCCGTGGCAGCCACCGCTTCTCCCACTGTGTGGTTCAGTCCGCACAACAGCTGGGAAGGTCATCATTGCCTGGATCAAAGCATTTTCGCTGAGCGGAAGTCTCGCCAGCATGCCGATCGCGACGATCCTCCTCAGCCTTCAGTGGCAGAAACAGCCACCAGTATCCCAATTATCCACAGAGATTTCACGTCCCCGACAGAACGGTCAGACACATTAGCCTGCTCCTCGAGTCCATAATGTAGCTCACCGCACGCGTGTCGATGGGGCTCGCCGGCTCTCCCTTGCCGGTGCGCTTTGCGGAATTTTTTTTTTATCGATAGTATCGATAGAGGAAATAGCCCAGGAAACAGCCCACGCACATAAATCCATTTCCAAATTGGTTCGAGCGAGCGCTGAAGAGTTACAGACGAGACAAATGCAGAAGCGGGGGGGGGGGAAACCAGGGAGGTGTAGGAGCAGAAAGAGATGCGACCTGCGCTGCCGAGAGCGGAAGTAAGAGCTCTCGGCAGAGGGTCGTAGGCGTCTTTTTAAGAGATCTGAGCTGGAGGTTAGACTCACTAAGAGATACCTCACCATCTTCTAAACCTGGGTCGGAGTCAGAGTCCAGAGAGACAGTCAATGGGGCACCATCGAGGTTCCCATCTAGAGTTCCCACTTGGTTCTCTCCAGCTAAGAGCTCTGTCTCCTTATCACAATCAGTCTCTGTTTCCTTTCCACTTTCGTCCTCGGAAAAGGGGATGGCCTTCTCAGATCTGTCTTGATCCGTTCGCTCATCAGCCTCCTTAGACCCGTCTTCGGGTTCTACACCACCCCGTGTAGGTAAGTCCTTTGGTTGACCTTCACCATAATCAAAGTCAAAGTCAAGTCAAAGTCAACTTTATTGTCAGAACTGCATTATGTACAGGACATACACAGGGCCGAAATTGCGTTTCTCTCAGTCCCTCGGTGCAACAGTAACCATTTAAACACTAAACACTAAAACATTTAATAAACATAAGCATAAAATAGTAAAAGTGTAACACTGTCCTGAGTTTTTGCATAGTAGTATAAAAGTATGAAAATTTACACCAACACTAAAACACTAAACATTTAATGAACATAAGCATAAAATGAAATAATAAAAGTGTAAGTTTTTGCATAGTAGTATAAAAAGTATATCTATAAAATAAACTGAAGGTTCTAGCATTGACATTTGCAAAGAGTGGCAAAGCAGCATATGAGTTAATGTACACAGTATATGTATGAGGTAGTTGATGTTGGTATAGAGGCAAAGTGGCATATGCAGTAAGGCACATAAGGCACATTGGGCATCCTTAAATAAGGCTAGTCAGAGAATACTGTATATGTATCAGCAGTAGTGTAGATATAAAAGTAGTGTAAATGTAAACAGTAGTAATAAATGTAAACAGTAGTAATAAATGTAAACAGTATTAATAAATGTAAACAGTGAATGTAAACAGTAGTATGACTATAGGCAGTAATGTAATACAAACATTAGTGCAAATATGAGAAGTAGTGCAAACTGAATGAGCACATGACCGAGAGTTTAGTGAATAACCCGTTTGATGACACAGAGTCCAGTGTTAAAAACTTTGTGTTGAGTGGTAATGTGTGAGAAAGTTTTTTGTGTTAAGGCAGTTCAAATGGGAGGGGAGGCAGAGCAGGCAGAGTGTTTAGCATTCTGACTGCCTGATGAACAGAGCTGTCTCTCAGTCTGCTGGTTCGAGCCTGGAGACTCCTCAGTCTCCTCCCTGATGGCAGCAGTCTGAAGCAGCTGTGTAGTGGGTGTGTGGGATCACCTGCCATGCAGTGGGCTTTCCGAGTGAGGCGTTTGCTGTGTAAGTCCTGCAGTGAGGGCAAGGAGGTGCCGACGATCTTCTCAGCTGCTTTCACGATGCGCTGGAGGCTCTTGCGGCAGGATGCAGTACATGCACCAAACCACACAGTGATGCAGCTGGTCAGGACACTTTCTATGGCACCTCTGTAGAAGGTGCACATGATGGGGGTTGAAGCTCCAGCCCTTTTCAGCTTGCGGAGAAAGTAGAGGCGCTGGTGAGCCTTCTTCGCCAGTGCTGCAGTGTTCCTGCTCCAGGACAGGTCCTCTGAGACGTGCACTCCCAGGAACTTGGTGCTGTCCACTCTCTCCACTGCGGTGCTGTTGATGGTCAGAGGGGCATGTTGTGCATCCCTCTTCCTGAAGTCCACAACAATCTCCTTTGTCTTCTCCACGTTGAGAGTGAGATTGTTGTGTCCGCACCACAAGGCCAGGCGGCTCACCTCGTTCCTGTAGTCCGTCTCATCGTTGTTGCTGATGAGACCTACCACTGTTGTGTCGTCCGCAAACTTGATGAAGTGGTTGGAGCTGTACGATGGTGTGCAGTCGTGTGTTAGCAGGGTGAATAGAAGGGGGCTCAGCACACATCCTTGTGGGGCCCCTGTGTTCAATGTGATGGTGCTAGATGTGTTACTCCCGACCCGTACTGGTATAATATTCTCGAACCGCTTCATACTCCCATTCAGAACATGAATCAGAAAAGTCTGGATCCATTTTATCGTTCAACTATGTTTGTTTTTGCAAACAAAATGATAAATTAATGAAAATTCATTTCAAACTGAGTGTAAAATTAAAAACCGCTTTTCTCTGAAAAATCTGACTACAAGCGAATTCAACATTTGTGACGTAGGAAGCAGGACCTTCAGTCTGCGTCTGCCATTAACGCATATTCATTCTCAGCCAGATCGCCTTTTTTTTTGTATAACTTGAAAAATGCCGGTTCGGTGTGTCGCATTTGGGTGTTCTAATATCATCAGTGAACAAGTGAGCCTTTTCACTTTCCCAAAAGATGTAAGACCTTCGTCAAAAATGGAATAAATAAAGCTGCCCCCCCTCGGACTGAGCTCCCTGCTTCCTGAACAGGTAAGAGTCAAATACATACGGTGCAGACCTAAATTAGAACCTGCTGTTTCTGCTCATCTAACTTCCTGCTTCCAAAACTAAAGACAAATAGCTCAAATCTTAACTTAGATTGATAATTTTAACAGACAGACCACAGTCCGTGAAGATCCACAACTTCTCCTCCTCCACCATCACCCTCAGCACTGGCTCTCCTCAGGGATGTGTGCTGAGCCCTCTTCTGTTCACTCTGCTCACATATGATTGTATAGCCACACATCCAGGCTGTCATATTGTTAAGTTTGCAGATGATACAGCTGTGGTGGGATGCATCACAGATAATGATGAATCCAGCTACAGACAGGAGGTGGAACATCTGGAGAGCTGGTGCAAAGAGAACAACCTTCACATGAATGTGAAGAAGACGAAGGAGATGATTGTGGACTTCAGAAGGAACAAACACACCCACACCCCACTGTATATAGGTGGATCTGCGGTGGAGGTGGTCTCCAGCTACAAATACCTGGGTGTACACTTGAATGATAACCTCAGCTGGAGCAATAACACCACCAGCCTGATCAAGAAAGGTCATCAGAGACTCTACTTCCTCAGACGGCTGAGACGAGCCGGTCTGAGAAGCCCAGTCCTCACCTCGTTCTACAGGTGTGCAGTGGAGAGCGTCCTGTGCTCCAGCATCAACGTGTGGCATGGAGGCTGCACAGTTGCAGAGAGAAAAGCTCTGCAGAGAGTGGTGAAGGCTGCACAGAAGTCTGTGGGAGTCAGTCTCCCCACCATCACAGACATTTACACCTCCAGATGCAGAAAAAGAGCCACCTGCATCATGAAAGACCTCACTCACCCAGCACACTCACTCTTTGCACCACTCCCCTCGGGACGGAGGTTGAGGAGCATCAAATGTAGAACCACTAGACTGAGGAACAGCTTCTACCCTGAGGCTGTCAGACTCATGAATAAATAAATAATAAGAATAAACACTGCAAAATGTCACATCATACTGATACTGATCTGTTTCTTGTTGCTGCGTTCATCTGTGACCATCTGCTCATGTTCGTGCTGCTGTTTATAATGATGTTTTTCTACTACATTAGGGCTTAGTGTATTACTAGCTGATGTGATGTCTCTCTTAGTTAATCCTAGATGTTATTATTGTATTTCTCTTGCATTTGTTGTTGGATGTAACTGGGACCCTGTGTACATAATCTCGTTTTCAACACATGTACTACATGCGGTGCAAATGACAATAAATTCTCTCTGACTCTGACTCTCTGACTCTAATTTTGTTGTTTTATTTCTTGTTCGCCATGAATATTTATATGGAGCGTTCTAAAGACGTTCTTTCTCCTACGTCACAAATGTTGCATTCGCTTGTAGCACCACCTGGTGGTGGTTGGGTTAAATGCAGAGACGAATTTCGTCTGTGTATGGGAAACATACACAGATGACAAAAAAGGACATTATTATTATTATTATTATTATTATTATTATTATTCAGAGAGAAAAGCAGTTTTTAATTTTAAATTCAGTTTGAAAGGAATTTTCATTAATTTATCATTTTGTTTGCAAAAACGAACATAGTTGAATGGTACAATACATATATCTTCTATCATTTCATGCAAATTTGTAAGATGATGTCAGTGGACCTTTAATCTCTGCTTTCAAAGACTGCATGTCAGTCTGACGACTGTCTGTGGTGCCTGCAACTTGTACCCGTTGTACAGATAAGCTGAGCTTAATCCTAGCTGCTGCATACTTTTCTTCCGCTCTGACTGCTGTTAATAACTCTAAAAACTTTGGAGGATTCTACCCGACTGGCCGGCATCCCCCCTTTGCTAGCTATTAAGGTTAGGGACTGCTCCACTCGTCTCAGGAAGTCTGACAGTTTTTCATCTTTCTCCTGTTGCAGTAGTCGAAACTTAAAATACAGATCTTCACCTGATTCAATGGTGCCAAAAGCACTCTCAATGGCATCCAAACACTTGGGAGGGTGAGACATGTGAGACATCTGGCTCTGCTGTTCGTACGGCTTTCACAACCGCCAGAGCGGGTCCCCAAAGACATTCTATGAGGCGTCTTCGCTTTTCTTTAGCTGAACATTCGCTCTCATCCACCATCCAACGAGCCTGCTCCAACCATTGCTCCAATGTTTCTTCTCCTGGTGGTGTGGGAAGGGAGCCAGAGAATATCCGCAGGCGATGGTATCCATTGTATTCCTTCCCTGGTCTCTCCACTTTGGCTAAAACATCTCCCACTGCACGAATAATGGACTCTACTGAACTGGTAGGACCAGCAGCATCCAACAAGGTTTTGTCAGATGGTCTTCGGAAGCCGGACTCTGCGTTGCTGTAAAAATCGGCCAGCTGGGATCAGTAGCAGCATGATGCACTTCAGACGGGACTCTGCTTGGGTCAACTGGTTCTCTACTTTCACACAAAACCATCAACCGACCCAGCTTCTGGTTGTACATCCTGCCCCTCACTCTGACTCGACCCAGAATTTATCCTGTTTGCAAAGTCTCTTCTATCTGGGCGACTTCAATGCCTGGGGAACGAGAGCCAAAACTGCACGGGTCTCGTCCATTGATTCACCCTGACACCAGTCTCTTAGCCTAGTCCCTATCTCTGTATAAATTGTATTACTGCCCATGGTCGTGCAGGATTAACTAGAAACACTATTTTTACTGTAACAGGCTCTTAAACTCACTACTCTGTTTATGTTATTCTTACCACTATACAGTACGAGCTACTTAACTTCACAAAGAAAAAAAACAAATCCCAGCGGTGCCTCCATTTTTATGTAGCGCCCCCTAGCGTCCTTAGCATTAATGAGGGTGGCTAACCTGAGTTCTTTAAACCAGTTGGTATCTCTACCTGTAAACTCTGAATCTATATCCCTTAAACAACAAGTGTAACACGGAAGAATAAACAGATGCTTTAAACACATGAACAGTTTAATAAACGACAAAAGGAAACTTAAAGCAGGTTGCTAACTAAAAATATAGTTCGGGTCGTTGCAGGCCTGATGTTGGTGCACTCGCTAATATTCCCCTTCAACCATGTCCCCCATCACTTGAATACATCCGTCGCCCGGAGGTCAGTCTCGCCGTAGTCCGTCTGCTTCTGTCCGATGTCTTCCGCAGGGTTGAAGAATTCGTGCCTTGGTCCTTGCGGCTCTCTCTGCTGGCAAGCCGCCAACCGCCCGACGAGTCCTACTAGCGATAGCCACTGAGCTAGCGGCGTAACGAACTGTTCTCCATGGGGTTGATCACCCAGTCCTCGGCGGCTCTCTCTACTGGCAAGCCGCCAACCGCCTGACGAGTCCTGCTAGCGATAGCCACTGAGCTAGCGGCGTAACGAACTGTTCTCCATGGGGTTGATCACCCAGTCCTTGGCGGCTCTCTCTACTGGCAAGCCGCCAACCGCCTGACGAGTCCCGCTAGCGATAGCCACTGAGCTAGCGGCGTAACGAACAGTTCTCCACGGGGTTGTCCACCCACGCAGCTTCAACATCCACAGGTCGGCGGGAGTCTTTCTCTACTCCCGCAACGGCACGGACAACAGTTCAGTGAAGTGTCCCTCCACAACGACAGTCCATTCACTTTCAATGGAGAATCATGGCGTCCACCTTCGTGCTCTTTTTTGTCTTCCCACGTCACTTCTCTCTCGCGCACGTAAGCCCCTCCCGCACCCGAAAGTCCATCTTCCTCCCCGACCACCAAAATAAAATCCCAAACTACTTTTACAAACAGTTATTAATACAAACAGTATTGAACGTACATTAAACTCCAAACACAGTATGTTTACATGTTCCATAAATACAAACATTAAACACAGTATGTTTACATATTCCATAAACAAACATTAAACACCATTTACCTATTCTTTCATTCACTAAACTTAAAATCAATATGAACTCAAACCACAGGGTTACAAAGGGAACAAGGTGTAACATATGATATGGGAATTGCGCCCCCGCGCGGTTCAGCTGAAGCATTACAATCACGCCTTTTAAGGCAAGTGAGCATCAGCGTCACCAGGGGGCCCTGCCCCCCTGGTATAAAAGACGGTGACGCATCGCGTTCGGTCTCAACATGCACTTCACCAAGTTTGGGCATTGGAGGGGCAAACATGTGTTGCACCTTGTTCCCTTCCTTCATGGAACATTAGTTATGGTGCATAACCTCCAGTTCCCTATCAGTCAGTCCACTTCGATGTAACATATGATATGGGAACATACCATCATGACCTGGAAATGCATGCTTCTGAGAACTTTAGCCTTAAAGAGACAGGCCTTAACACATTTTATTCTGCTTTGTGGAGAGCACATCCTGTGTGACATCACGTGTTGGAACATCCTGGCTGTAATGTTTAATAAACATGTTTGGAGATGCCCAATTAGCAGCTGCATATATGTCTGCTACTGAAACACCTCTAAATAGGGCCCAAGAAGTGGCTAGGCCTCTAGTTGAGTGAGCATGTACCCCACTGGGTACTTGCTGACCTTTTCTGCTGTATGCTCTAGAAATGGTCTCTGTCACCCAGTGGGAGAGGCGCTGTTTTGACAAGGCTCTGCCTGCAACAGGCTTAGCAAAGCATATGAACAGCTGGTTTGTTTTGCACCAACTGCTGGTTCTCTCCATATAAGTGCTCAGGGCCCACACAGGGCAGAGCGCCTTTAAACGCCTCTGCTCTGCATTCAGAACAGGGGGAGGAGGAAAAGCAGACAGTTCAAAGCCTAGACTTTTGTAATTTAAAGTTGGGACCTTTGGCACATATGCTGGGTTTGGACGCAGGGTGACCTTTGATCCATCCTGAGCAAACTGAGTGCACAGGTGATGGACTGACAGTGCATGCAGGTCACCCACACACTTCCCCGAGCACAGAGCTAAGATCAAGGCGGTCTTATAAGACAGCAAATCAATCTTAATGCTCTTTAGTGGCTCAAATGGTGGTCCACAGAATGCGTCCAGCACAAGAGACAGATCCTACTGTGGGGCTAAAACTCTGCTTGGAGGCCTCTTTCTTAGCACACCCTTCATGAACCGTATCATGAGAGGGTGGGCACCGGGTGACTTACCCTCCCATCCCTCGTGGCACGTTGAAACAGTAAATAAAAAGACTTTAATAGTGTGGAAAAGGGGCGCCCCTTTTCTAGCAGGTCTTGTAGAAAAGTGAGAAGCTGTACTATATTGCAAGAATATTGGGTAATATTCCTCTCAAGACACCAGATCTCAAAAACACGCCATTTACATGCGTAAAGTGTTTGTGTTGACTGCACGAGCACCCTGTATCGTGTTTATCACAGTATTGGGTAGGCCAGAGGTTAACAGCCGGTTCCTTTCAGGGGCCAGGCCCATAATTCCCAGAGGCCCGGGCGAGGGTGCCACACCTGCCCGTGGGCCTGCATCAGGAGGTATCTGTGAGCAAGCAACCACCATGGTGTTCCTGCTAAAAGTGAAATAACTTCTGCAAACCAGGCTTTCTTTGGCCACCTTGAGGCCACCAGAATTAATGAGAGGGTCCCCTTGCGCACGCGTTCCAGTGTCGCCTGGATCAAAGCGCATAATAGAGCGTCCACGTCTCGTATTGAGTGGAACGTAGCAAGGTGGGCGTTGTCCCTTGACGCGAAGAGATCTACGTCTGCTTTCCCATATCGTGTCCATATTTGGTCCACGATACGTGGATAAAGACGCCACTCCGATGGGAGGGGCTCGCCTCTTGAGAGAGCATCTGCCCTGTAGTTCAGTTTCCCCAACAGGTGTGTCGCTCTGAGTGACAGCACTCGTGAGCTGCACCACTTGAAAAGTTTCTGGGTCAGCAGCAGGAGGGGTGGGGATCGAGTCTCCCCTCTCTGTTGACATGCGCGATCACCTACTTGTTGTCTGATCATATCAAAACATGTTGACGTGTGATCAGACCTCTCCTGTAGAAGTGTTTGAGTAACAGGAACACAACCATAAGCTCCAGCTGATTGATGTAGAGTTGAGCCTCCTACTGGGACCACACACCTCTTGCGTGTTGGTTCCGGCAAAGACCCCCACACCCAGACTTTGAGGCATCTGTCGTCACTAGAGCCGAAGATGACACTCTGCCCAGTGGAACATCCCTGCTGAGTGCAGCAGTGTTTTTCCATGGCTGTAGGGCTTTCAGACAGTCTGAGCTGACTCTGAT
>JBBPBX010006560.1:0-45250 GCA_038048925.1 Garcialebias charrua | reverse complement strand
GGGGGGAGCTACTGCTGTCTGTGCACCAACATCTGAAAAGGGTGCATCTTTAGTAAGCCCTGTTGAAAAGCAGCGATTCCTGCTGCCATGAGGCCCAACAGACGTTGACAGAGCTTGAGTGTCACAGTTTTATCTATTTGGAAACGGGTCAAGCTGAGCTGGAGGTCTGATATTTGCTTTTCTGACAGACTTGCTCTGTACAGAACAGAGTTCAGCTTTAATCCTAGGAAAACGATGTCCTGGGATGGGGACAACTGACTTTTCTCTGTGTTTATCACAAAACCCATGGATTGTAGGTGTGATTTCACACGATCTGTGTGTAATCTTGCTTGCTCCTTGGAGCTTGCTAAGATCAATAAGTCATCCAGATAATCCCTAACTCTGATGCCCTGGCTCCTCATGGGGACCAGGGCAGCTTCGAGACATTTTGTAAACACCCCGGGGCGGTTGAGAGGCCTAAAAGCAGGACTTGGTATTCGAACGTGACATTCTCGAACCCAAAACGTAGGAATTTTCTGTGGTTTGGCAGGATGCTGATGTGGAAATATGCATCTTTCAAGTCCACAGTACAAAAGTAGTCCCATGGGCGTACAGAGTGAATCACCTGATGCAATGTTAACATCTTGAACTTGTACGATCTCAGTCGTTTGTTCAAATGTCTTAAATCCAGGATCGGCCTCAGGCCACCCCCCCCTTCTTTGGGATTGCAAAGTATTTGCTGTAATAGCCTTTGTTTTCGGAGGAATGGCTCTGACTCCTCCCTTCTGTAGCAGCAAGCGTATTTCCTCTCTTAGGATGGGGGCGTGAGCTGAGCTCATTGTTGACATTATCACCCCAGAGAATGGTGATGGACTTCTGAAAAATTGCAGTTTGTACCCGTGAACTACAGTTCCCATCATCCATTGTGATGGTCTGCACGCTGCCCAGGCTCTCGCGTGAGCGACGAACCTAGAGGGCATGTTCACTCGAGACTTCATTTGATTCAGGTGAGGAGGGAGTGTGTGAGTGTTCCCCTCCTCCCTGTTCAGCTGAGGGCTTGCTTTGCCCTCTGGAGGGGGTGAGGGGTCTGTCTGTGACAGATCGCCCTCTGCTCCCCTGTGTGAGCTCATTGGGTCCCTTGATGGGCAGAGTCTTATTAGAGGGAGGTTGGCCGACTGTGTGAGACGGCACCCCGCGCTCTTTATTGACTCTGTTTGCATAAAAATATGGTGGGGTTCTCCCTTTAATGCTGAGTCGTGACACAGAACATTTTGGGCATTTTGAGGCTTTATTGTCATGTGCGAACAACAATTTCTCTTTATTATACAAACATTTGGATGTCTTTGTTTGTTTAAACGTTCTGGACCAGTTAATCAGGGTTTCTTTAACACAGATACTGGTGGTAAAAAATCGGATTTCGTTTTCCCTGTGGGTGAAAATGCCTGAAGTGGTGCAGGAACGACTCTGGATCAGGCTGATTTCTGCTTTCTCTCTCGCACCGCTGAAGAAGTTCTTGGTTGACTCGTCTGGCGTGGGACGAACCTGTGCTTAGACCAAGCCTGGCTTGCCTGAGGAGTGCGTCAATGTTGCTCTGAGGCAGGTGCCGGCCGTTGCTCCACTTCGAGCGTCAACCTCTTCTGAGCTGGGCGTCTGGTGAGAGAGTGGAGGCGCTGCAGCTGGGAGCCTCTTTGGCTACTTGTGTCTCTGGCTTGTGAGAAATGTTTTCTGGGCATGCCTTCACGCAGGGCCTCCTCCTGTTTTCTCCTCTGATCACATCTGCTCTGGATCCTCTCCAGGGCACTGCCAAACAGGCCTGATGGCTCTATGGCATGGTGGAGGAACGAGGAACGCTGGCTCTCAGGGAGATCTGTTAAAGTTAGCCATAAATGGCATTGAGCAATCACCGTTTCAGCCATACACTTCCCTTGGGCGATGGCTACTGAGCCGGTGAGCCAGAGGATGAGGTCTGTTGCTCTGCGTGCTTCGTCCAGGATCTCCGCCTTCTTCTTCTTTGAAGTGGTCTGCTGCAGCTCCTACAGCTTCTCAGCTTGATAAGCCTGCAGCATGGAGGCGGTGTTGAGGGCACGAGCCGCGAGGCCTTGAGCGCGGTAGCTCTTTTCGAGTTGAAGAGCTGAAACACGGCAAGGTTTGCTAGGCAGTGTGGGCTTCGAGCCCGACGTATTGGACGCCAGGTGTGCGGCCAAGGTCTTGTCCATCTGCGGGATGTGGACCAGGCCAGCTGACTCCATGCCCTCGATGTCCAGGAACTGGACGAGAGGCAGAGATAAGGGAGCTTTCGGTGCTGACCATGAGCGAGTTAGCTCCGTTAAAAAGTCAAGAAAGACAGGTATCCTGTGTCTCACAGCGGCCTGTTGCTTGGCGAAAAAGTAGTTCCTCGCCAACCTCGTTAACTGTTGTCGAGGTGGGGGTTCAGGCCAAGTCACCTTCAATGTCTCTGCAGCTCTGCTGCAAAGTTAAAACAAAGCAGGAGTGGACCCATCCGACTCCGCTTGTACTGCCGCGGTTCCGTGGGAGAAGTCCTCGACCTCTCCTTCCTCCTCGTTGTCCGAGAGTCCGCCAGAGGCTGTAAGTGACAGCTCGTCAGCTTGCAGTATGTCCCTTGTGTCGAAGTCGATCCTCGTGTCCCCCTCGGGGTTGTGAAGATCCATTCTGTCGCTCCAGCTTAACGCTCCCTTGTCCTCCATCTCGTCTGCCTCCAGCTCCGCTGTAGGTGTGAGAGTCTCTGAGATGAGCGGGTCCCTTACCGCGGTGGAGCTGCCCATGGCCTTGGCCACGAAGTCCACGCGTCTCCGTCCAACTGTCTCGCGCAACTGGCTGCAGTGAGAACACGACTCAGGGGATTCCAAAGCTGCTTTGGCGTGGACCATGCCCAGGCATATCGGGCAGGCTTCGTGCATGTCCGAAGACGAAATAAAATAGCCACATGCGCTGGGGTAAGTCCGAGATACAGGGCTCGCTGGTCTGCTGGCCTTGTTTGAGTTCTTCGATTTCCTTTTGCCTTTCTCAGGAGCCATGGTAGAGAAAAGGCGTCGAGTGGAAGCCAGTTAGCAATAGCTAAACAGGGTTCGAACAATTCTTCTCGCTGTGCCGTTCGGTTGGGCTAACCCGTTAGCTCTGTTAGCTAGCAGGTAGGCACGTGGCGTAGTTAGCGTCCTGTTAAACTGGGCCGTCGAAACAGCAAAAAAGTAGACGTTGCTCGATGCATAAACGTCGACAACACTTAGTTAGCGTCCGCTAAACGAAGTGCTCGCAGAGAAATCCTCAGTGACGCCCTTGGCAGGGAGCGTGCTTACCTCCGGGTCGGGCAGTTCAGTCACTCGAGACGGTGTCCTACGAAGTTCAGGTGTGAAGCGAGGTGAAGTGCAATAAGAGACCGAACGTGATGTGTCACCGTCTTTTATACCAGGGGGCTCCGCCCCCTGGTGACGCTGACGCTCACTTGCCTTAAAAGGCGTGATTGTATTGCTTCAGGTGAACCGCGCGGGGGCGCAATTCCCATATCATATGTTGCACCGAAGTGGACTGACTGATAGGGAACGCTGCATTTCTTTAAAATTTAACAAGATAAACACCTAAAAAAATTGTTTGCTCGACATTGTAGCAAAGGTGCATCTGAGCTGAACTTTTCTTAATAAATACACTTTGACGGTTAAAACATGGCGTAATGAAGCCGACGAAATAAAGCGGCTTTAAAATTACTACACGCTCTCCTGCTCATAATGATGACAGAAACACCTATTTATTTAATTTTTTTATTCAAACCGGTTGAATTCTTCATCTTCTGTGTTGCTGGTGAAGAGTTCTGCCAACTCCTGAGGTAACAGGTAGTTTATGCAGCGCTCAGAGCACTGCCTCCTCTTCCTCCTCGTCCAGCAAACATCCTGCCTTCCTGAACCCCGACTGGATGGATTCTTTAGTGACTGAGGTCCACGCTTTATCCATCCATCCGAGGACCTGCTGGACCGTCGCGTGGCGCATCCGTCCTGTAGCCGTGAAGCTGTGCTCCCAGTCCACCATCCACTCCTCCCAAAGGCGGCACAGAGCTGCTTTGAAGCTCCGGTTCACAGAAATGTCCTGAGCCTGCAGCACTTTGGTCAAGCCTCCCAGGATGATGGCAGGAATGGAGTTAAACACTTTAACTTTATCTTTAAATTGCAGCATGATTTGCGCGCACACGTAGTCCATCTAGCAGGACTTTTTTGCTCTAAAATATCCGTACACATACAAGTACACCGGTAGTCGTCAAAAGCCTAGCGCCCCTAGTGGCCAAAACTGGTACTGCTCAATTTTTCAGTCAGAATGAATGAAAACGGTCATATCTCAGCCAAAAATTTGTCTAAAAATATGTGAAAAAATATCCATAAATACGTCGCTTCACCATATAAGCCGCAGGACTTGCAAATTAGTAGCCTGGTTAAAACCAGACCCTTGTCCTTCACTTCGCTTCAGACTAGGGTCTGGACTTTCTCCATAGAGAACCGATTCTTGCTGGAGGCGTTGGCCTCTGCTGAGGAACAAAACCATTGGATCTTAGAAAAATTTTGAACAGGGAAAAGCATTCTGCTCCCTCCCCTCAGAGCCATATATGGCTGCTCCCCCGTGGTCTGTTAAACTTGACAACTGCTCCGTCTCCTGCAGCTTTTTCTCTCGCTGCCGGCTTCCGCTGCATATTCTGTGTTTATATGTTAATAAAACGTTTTAATAAAATAAAATAAAACCATGGATCGCTGGTCCAGCACACCAGAAGACCAGGAAATCTGATGGGACTCGGGCAGCAACGTAAAACCTGACTTTAATTCTCTCGTGACAACCTGAGGCATTTCCTTGTTCATTTCACTCAGCGGAGGGTGAGGAGGAGAAGGAGGAGGGAGCGATTACTTGACTTTTGGGTAAAAAAACACAAGAAAACTCCAGATAAGGGATTAACACTAGCACTACCACATGTGAGCCATTCGGATATTCTAACTATAGTTCCCATGGGAGTTAGTCAAATGGCTAATTGAATTAGCATTTTTGAAGCCATTGGTATGTATATGAGGCCATTCTGTTGGTGTGGATGAGGCCTTGGGGGCATATTTATATATCAGAGTCAGAGAGTCTTTATCGTCATTTGCACCACATGTGGTACATGTGATGAAAACAAGAGTATGTACACAGGGTCGTGTATATATATATATATATATATATATATATATATATATATATATATATATATATATATATATATATATATATATATATATATATATATATATATATATATATATATATATATATATATATATATTATATATATATATATATATATATATATATATATATATATATATATATATATATATATATATATATATATATATATATATATATATATATATATATATATATATATATATATATATATATATATATATATATATATATATATATATATATATATATATATATATATATATATATATATATATATATATATATATATATATATATATATATATATATATATATATATATATATGTATATATGTACATACATATATATAATATATATATATTATGGGCGGCCGTGGTGTAGTGGTAATGGCAGTCGTCCCCCGATCGGAAGGCTGGAGGTTCGAATCCCGGTTACTCACACCATGTGTCGTTGTGTCCCTGGGCAAGACACTTAACCCCGAGTTGCTCCCGGTAGGACAGGAAGGCGCCTTGCATGGCAGTCGCCGCTACCGGTGTATGAATGTGTGTATGAATGGGTGTATGGTTTGTATTGTAAAGCGCTTTGGGGTCCCTCACAGGGGGCTGGAAAGCGCTATATAAATAAGCTCCATTTACTATATATATATATATATATATGTATATATGTATATATGTATATATGTATAATATGATTGTATTGGTCACTTTTATCTGAAGGCGGGATTGTACAGGTGATCCCCGACTTACGAACGAGTTCCATTTCTACACCCATTCGTATAGCCGAAACGCCGTAAGTCGAGGACTACCTGTATTGGTCACTTTTATCTGAAGACGGGATTGTACAGGTGATCCCCGACTTACGAACGAGTTCCATTTCTACACCCGTTCGTATAGCCGAAACGCCGTAAGTCGAGGACTACCTGTATTGGCCACTTTTATCTGAAGGTGGGATTGTATTGGTCACTTTTATCTGAAGGCGGGATTGTACAGGTGATCCCCGACTTACGAACGAGTTCCATTTCTACACCCGTTCGTATAGCCGAAACGTCGTAAGTCGAGGACTACCTGTATTGGCCACTTTTATCTGAAGATGGGATTGTATTGGTCACTTTTATCTGAAGGCGGGATTGTACAGGTGATCCCCGACTTACGAACGAGTTCCATTTCTACACCCTAGTGATTTAATTGCTTGTGGTATGAAAGAAAATTTTGTTCTGTTTCTTGAGAATAAAGGAAGGCCGTACCTTCGCCCTGAAGGAAGCAGCTCAAATGAAATTATATGTTGTAATGTACATATATTTATATATATATATATATATATATATATATATATATATATATATATATATATATATATATATATATATAACATCATCCTTTCTACATTTGTCACAACACATGTGAATCTGCCAGTCAGCCAAAATGTTGCAGAAGGTGTAGCCAAGACATTTGTGCTCAGTAAGTCATGATACCTTAGTATTATTTAATATATATTATATATATATATATATATATATATATATATATATATACACACACACACAACATCTCCTTTCTACATTTGTCACAACACATGTGAATCTGCCAGTCAGCCAAAATGTTGCAGAAGGTGCAGCCATTAGCCAATTACATTGGAATGTTTGCCATTCATTCGCAAACAATGGACCCAAGCCAGCAAGGCATTTTCAAACTGTTAAGAACACCTATCATCCCCCTTCATTTACATTCAGAAGAAAACTCTGCAGCCTGATCAGTATCTCAAGGGAAGAGCCATTTGGCTACATCTGGTAAATATTGTACTAATTAAAAAATCCTGGTAGTCCCAGTGTTAAGAAGGGGAAATTAATAGATTTGTGTCACATATAAAACAGTCCTGCATCGCTTTGCATCGCTTTGAATGAGAACATGCGAATGCTCGCTGGCTGTGCTGGGACAGGTGTGGGCGTGGGTTAGGGGCCAAAAACTCTGCCCCTTCTGTTCTCTGATTGGTCCGGTCAAAAATCGGCCGGAGAAATCGTTGTCTATGGGAGAAATCCCAGACTGTGCAGTGAAGGGAAATGAGAATTGAGCGGAGCTGTGCAGGAAGGCGAGGGCCAGGCTAGCAAATTAGGCAAAAAACTGTGACTTATACACCAAAAAATATGGTAATCGCTCTGTTCAGGCCAAATCTGCATTTTTTTCCGCCAAATGAATTGGCTTTTTAGGGGCTTTACATTCCCCAAAACTCACCAAATTGGGCAGCCGCATCAGGACTGGTGAAAATTTACGTATTTTGGGGGCGTGGCAAAAATCTCAACAGGAACGGCTCAAGAGCGCCACCTAGACATTTTCAAAATACCCTCCGCCTTGGCCTTAGTTTGTCGTAGAAGCATGAAATTTGGTACACTTGTCCAATTCACCAAGATGCACAGAAAACCCTCCGGCACCAACGTTGTACTATAAATGGGAAGGCGGCCATTTTGTAATGCTGAACATATTTTCACACCTTTTTGGCGATTTACAGCCTTCGCATTTGAACAAACTCCTCCTAGGGATTTTGCTCAATCGGTTTCAAACTTGGCCATTTTCTTCATAAGGCATGGGGGACTAAAAATTATTAAAACGGTTAGTTTTGAAGCATGCTTAAGGGGCGGGGCTAGACCTCAAATTTGGACATCTCGCCATGAAAAACAAATCGCTAATAGCACCTAGACGAAAACTGCCTAATACATCAAATCTTCAGTGATTAATCCACATCTAGTCCTCTGCAAGACTGAATGGTCAAACCATGACATCACTTAAACCATGCTCCCTGACAACAGGAAGTGTCAAGTTTTACGTTGAACGCAGAGCCATATATATAGAGAGTTCCGACACTCTTTGATGTCGCCGACAGGCGGTCAATCGTTCCAAACAACGGCTATGGAAACCTTGTGGAGCTGCGCCCTCTGGCGGCGACGGAGCGCTACTGCAGGCAGAGTCAGACTGTAAACAGAGCCATGGAACAAATCGCCCCCTCCATGACCCACGTGACTTCCGCATTCCATTCTTACAACGGAACTCTATGGAAGTGTCGCAACTCTCACTTTATATGGCTCTGGTTGAACGGTCCCGATCTGACCCCTGTTACCTAATCAGCATGACAGTGTGTTCAGTGACCCAAGACATGTTGGTGTAACTTGCTTTCCAACCCTTACTGTTTCAGGTGGAGAATGTGGGCGTGGCAAAGTAATGCCATCGCCATACGTTCAGTTCTAAAATCCACAGATTTGATATGAAGAGTACCAAAGTCAGTTTGATCGATCATTGCCCACCCCTTGAACAGAAATCCATGATAATTGTCCAATAGTCTCCACAGCGCCCCCTAGAATATTTTAAAACCTCAGCCCTAAGCCATTTTTGGACAGATTATTCTGAAACTCTGTGAATATCTGTATCTTCTCAGGACCTACGAAAAAATCTCTTGGAGCCATGGTCCAAAACCAACAGGAAGTCGGCCATTTTGGGTCAAAGGGTCATTTTGTGGCATTTCAAATGGCGAACTTTAACAAACTCCTCGAAGGAATTTTGATGGATTACCTTTAAACTTGATTAATATGTCTTTACCACAGTAGGGAATAAAACTTTATCAAAAGCGTTCGTTTTCTGTGCCGGTGCTTTGGTGTAGTGGTTAAGTATGGTGGCCGAGGGGTGCAAACGCGCTGCAAGAAATAAACACGGCGGCAAATTAAAAAAAACAGCAGCAAATTTAAAAAAAACCAGCTGTAAATTTTAAGAAACAGCAGCAAATTTAAAAAAACAGCTGCAAATTTTAAACACGGCTGCAAATTTAAAAAAACAGCAGCAAATTTAAAAATACGGCTGCAAATAGAAAAAGCTACAACGGAAGTGCTCCAGACCGCTAGGGGCAGTCGAGCAAAAAAGAGGTAATGACGCAACGTATCTGTACTTCTTCTTCAGGGTCGATTCTCCCTCGAGATTTGAAACTTCACGTTTATTTATAGAGGTTAAATTACAAGATATAGCTTAAGGTAAGGTTAATACTTGGTTGTTTCTTTCGGAGCCGTGGGTCTGCTGTTAGCAGCTAGCTCTGTGCTAGCTTCCCCCGGCTTGGCTGGCACGATGTTGACGTATTCTGCTTCGCAGCTGCTTGGACTTAACAACTGCTCCATTCCTCCCTCTGTTTCCACCATCAAACAACTGGGACTTCTGCGTAGACCTCGTTATATCCACAGAAGCTCTCGAAAGATATCCATCTACTCTGGACAGCCGCAGGTTGGGTCTATCGCGTGTGTCTCGTCCAAGAGACGTGTCGCACCTCGACGACGTCATCAGAACGCTGCGTCTGTAGTCCCTTGTAGTCCACAGCGCACGAAGTGGCAAGGAAAACGTGGAGTGGACTTCAGTCTGCTGAAACCGGTTCAAAAGGCTTCTACACCAACTGGTATTAAATTAGAACTTTTCAATGTGCAGTCACTATCAAACAAATCATGCCTAATTCACGATCACATTCTGGAGAAGGACTTGGACCTCATGTGTCTTACAGAGACTTGGCATCAGCCAGATGTGTACAGTTCTCTAAATGAGGCCTGTCCGTCTGGTTACAGTTATCTGCAGAGAGCCCGCAGCACTGGCCGCGGTGGTGGTCTGGCTGTAATCTACCGCAATAATTTAAAATTGACACATCTAGCTTCTCAGGACTTTTCCTCTTTTGAAAGTTTGGCCTTCAACTTCAAAGCCCCACTCCTGATGAACGTTATATTGATTTATAGACCTCCCAAACCGCATGTTTCATTTAACTCAGAGATGCATGACCTCCTCACCTTTTTCTGCACCTCCCCTGTGAAAACTATTTTTCTTGGCGATCTAAATATCCACATGGACAATTCCTCTTCCCCGTTGGCAACAGATTTTAAGTCTCTTCTGGACTCTCTTAATCTCACCCAACATGTGGACGTCCCTACGCACAGCAGGGGGCATACTCTGGATTTGGTGATTACAGACACTGTACTCATCAATAACTTATCTGTATATGACCTGGGTGTCTCGGACCACAGTGTCATCTCTCTGGAAGTGCCTTCAACTTCACCTGCTTCAAACCCAAAGCGACCCATCCAGTTCCGGGACTTTAAAAACATTTCCCCTGATGTTCTGTCCGCTGATCTTCACGCCCTGACCGCTGTCAATCATTCATCTGCCAATGACTCCGTTGATTACTACAACCGATCTCTCCAAGAGCTTCTGGACCTACATGCTCCCTTGAAGACAAGACTGGTGTCTTTCTCCCGTTCAGCCCCCTGGTACACTGGTGAGCTCCGCAGGATGAAGGCAACTGGCCGTGCTATCGAGAGACGTCTAAAATCATCTGGTCTCTCGGTACATAAGCAGGCATACAAAGAACATCAGAAAGCATACGCCTATTCTCTTAAAGAAGCACGCTCCAAGTATTACTCCAACATCATCAACACCTGCCCTGGTAACTCTAAACAGCTCTTCTCCACAGTAACTCATCTACTTAATCCCATTAAACAAACTTCTGAGGAATGTGTTCAAAAATGCGACCTGTTCCTTTCATCATTTAAAAACAAAATTGACACCATCAGATCTCAGCTTCACAACCTCCCTGATCTTCGTTTACCATCTACCCGTCTGCATCCTGGGTCCCTGAGCAGCTTTGATGAGGTTGTTCAGAGTGAGGTGGAGTCCATCATAAAGAAAATGAAGCCTTCATCCTGCGCCCTGGATCCCTTCCCCTCATCTCTCATAAAATCCAATCACTCTGCAATAAGCCCATTAATCACTCAAATAATAAATCAGTCTCTACAATCTGGTCATGTTCCACTGCCTCTAAAAACTGCCATCATTAGGCCTCTTCTGAAAAAATCTAATTTGGATCCCGACATTTTTTCTAATTACCGCCCAATTTCCCACCTCCCGTTTCTGTCCAAAGTGCTGGAAAAAGCAGTTGCTGCTCAGCTGCAGGACCACCTACAGCAACACTCTCTGTACGAGAAGTTTCAGTCTGGATTCAGAGCAGCTCACAGTACTGAGACTGCATTACTGAGAGTTACAAATGATATCCTCATGGCTGCTGACACTGGCTCTCCCTCCGTCCTTGTCCTCCTTGACCTCACTGCAGCCTTCGACACTGTGGACCATAATATTCTCCTCCACCGTCTTCATGTGGAGGTCGGTCTCTGTGACACTGTCCTGGACTGGTTCAAATCTTTCCTCTCCGATAGGCTGGAATGCGTTAGTCTTGGCAATGCCACTTCCCAGACAGTCGGTGTCTCCTGTGGTGTCCCTCAAGGGTCAGTTCTGGGGCCCCTGCTGTTTTCCCTTTACATGCTGCCTTTAGGTCAAATTATTAATCAGTTCAACATTTCTTTTCACTGCTATGCCGACGACACACAGCTTTACATCAGGACTGGATCATCCTCATCATCCCCATCTCCATCTTCACTCACTGTTCTCTCTGCCTGCCTGGAGGAAATAAGGGCATGGATGAATCAGAACTTTCTTCAATTAAACTGCTCCAAGACTGAGGCCATAATGATTGGCACCCCTCACCAGATACAAACATCAACTTTAACAACAATCTCCTTCTCTGGTCAAGACATCCCCCTCTCCACCTCTGTTACAAATCTTGGAATAAAAATGGACTCTCATCTTACATTTGAAAATCACATTAAGCATCTGTTTAAAACCTGCTTCTTCCATCTTCGAAACATCTCCAGACTTCGCCCATCTCTGACTTTTTCCTGATGCTGAGAAACTCGTCCATGCCTTTGTCTCCTCCAGGCTCGACTACTGCAACTCCCTGTTTATTGGAATCCCTGGCAAAAACCTTCAGAAACTTCAATATATTCAAAACAGTGCAGCAAGGATTTTATTGAGAGCTCGTAAATTTGAACATATTACACCCATTCTCCATAACCTCCATTGGCTTCCTGTCACCTACAGAATTCAATACAAAACTGCTCTCATTACACATCAATGCTTACATGGAACTTCACCTGACTATCTAAAGGACATTCTTGCACCATATTCATCCACCCGGTCTCTACGATCACAGAACAGTAATCTACTTCACATTCCACGAACCAAATTAAGGACCATGGGAGACAGGGCATTCTGTGTGGCTGCCCCCCGCCTATGGAACTCCCTTCCTGACTGCCTGAGAGCTCCACAGTCACTGGTTGACTTTAAAAGCGGTTTAAAGACTTTTCTTTTTAAGCAAGCCTATTCTGCCCCCGCATGATTTTATCTTTGATCTTGGTTGATNTAAAACCAATTACAGTAATTATCGTTTTGTTTTTTTGTTTTTCATTTTTAAAGTGAAACTGCTGTAAAACTATAACTTCAGTATTGTAATATTGTTTTCAATATGTGTAAACATTGCACTGTACTATCTTTTGGTATAAAAACAACATTTTACTTCAATATAATTGTTTTTAGAAGTCTTTTCTTAGTGAATGCAATGTTAATATGAAGCAGATGTTAAAAAATTAGAATAACAAGTGAGAATTTTCTTGCACAAACAAACATTTAATTAACAAGCAATTTTAGAAGTAAAACACAAAATCATGCATATAAAATTAACAGCAAATGCAACCATTTTAAGCATTTCAGTAATCTATTAACCCATTAATTCACAACATAAACAATTGGTCTTTTGCACGTGACGTCACGGCTCGTGTCTTTTTGCACTTACGGTCGCCATGTTGGGTGTATACCGGTTCATTTAAACAGAGGAAGTCTATGTTAAACACAGTGCGATACAGAACAATAACATCAGCAAAATGCAAACTAAATATAAAAATGAGCAGAAGCCTTATAGAGAGAAACTCAACCTTGAAGCCAGAGAACGTTACATGGTGAAGTTAGCTTCAATTAACAACATTGATCCTTACGAGGTAGCAGCTAAGGCATGGACTTCCTCTGTTTAAATGAACCGGTCTCCACCCAATATGGCGACCGGGAGTGCAAAATGTCACGTGTCTGCAAAAGACCGATTGAGGGAGTATCCTGGAGCATCTCAATTGTCAATGTAGAAAAACAAAAACATTTTTTGTAGAATTAGTAACCATTTCTAATTTATTGAAATGTTTTGTGTCTCCTCCAAGACAATTCTTCAGTCTGAGGAATTGCAGGTATGCTCATCCTTATAAGCTCGTCCTCCACATGGTGGACAAACAGGTTCAACAAAAAAAAAGTGTCTGTTAACATGCAAAAGAGGACCATCAGCCAAATGATCTATTGTTAGTGCCCTAATTATCGACTAATATTCACAAAGGGCTAAGTCATACTCACAATAACAGCATTGTAAAATGTGGACAATTATTCTGCGACAGACTTTTTTTTATCATCATCATCATCATCATCATCATCATCATCATCATCATCATCATCATCATCAGTGCTGATGCAGGGAAAAGATGCAGACAGTGTGCCTTTGCGGACGAGAGTTGAAAAACACTGATGTAGCTCTTCTGTGTTGGGCCATTCCTTTGAAAAGTGGTTGCTTTGTTTCCCCGATGTATAACCAGGCCAGGACTCTGCAGTTTACACTCATCTACAGGGCAGAGGTCACTCTTCAGGTATGAAGATGTTCTCATCCTTGATAGAGAGGAATATTGGCTTCAGAGAGGAGTAAGGAAGCCATTTTTGTGAAGAGAAACCACCTGTCAGTAAACTAGGGAGGGTTTCGGTGTCCAATTGTCCCCCTCTTACAATACTGTTATTGTGAGTATGACTCAGCCTTCTGTGAATAATAACCGACCATCAGAGCACTAATAATTAGTCATTAGGCTGATGGTCCTCTTTTGCATGTGACCAGTTTTGATTGTTGAACCTGTTTGTCCACCATATGGAAGCAGTGCTTAGATGGCTGAGCATACCTGCAACTGAAAAAGTCTCTTGGAGAACAGTTAAAACAGAAGAACCCATCCAGAGGACCTACTAAACTTTTTTAGATATTGAAGTAGTACCTCAGATACCACAAAAATAAAAACTTTGAATTATAAAAAATAAAACATATGGCACTCAGCTTTTTAAAAGTAATATCTCAAAAAACAACTTATAAAAATGCATCAGTTTTAAAAGAGTTCATGACAAGGAGTAACAAAATAAAAACATTCTTTAGTATTTTTTAAAAATCTGAAACGTTGATTCTTGTCTTTTTACAATTAAAAGTGACACTGTGGTGGACCACTAGGGGGCTCTACTCACACCCAGTGGACCGAAGGCATTACAGGATGTTTTATTGTGAAAGGTCCAGAGGACCGGATGCTGTATTGGATATATAAGGCGGTGTTGGGTACTTCCCGCCAGTTTAGTAGGAGTTGATTAAAAGTGAAGTTCTGCAGCCTGTCTCCTGTGTCGTCTCTTCACCACCTCCTACAACACCTACATCAACAATTTAACAAAGCAATAACATCTTAAAACTATGCAACTCTGCAATGTACTACTGAATAAACAATACAAAAACATAGAAAACAGCATTTTTTGACTTTTAGAACAATGTCCTACTGTTTAGTAAAAGTAGAGTTGAAAGATGAGTTTGTCCATGTAGTCTATTGATGAGAAGTGACTTGGTGAGACCAGTATTGGTGATTCTCCTGGGAAAATAAAGGCATGATTTTTATATGAATAAAAAGTTTAAGGCACAAACATATGGAAAAACTCACATTGACCAAAATCTTTGGACAGGTTTCCAGTCATCGGGGCACTTTAAATTAACCGATTAAAAAATGCACTTAAACATGAAATATGTGAGATTATACAGGTAATTTATTTTTATTTTTTCATTAACTAAGAAAATTTTAATGCCTGGTGCCCGTAATAACAAATAAAATGGTTAAATAATATTTGAATTGTTTTGTTTATATGTAAATAAGATGGGAATTTGATATTCAAATATATCAATAACAGACTTGTGAATCGAATAGAAACAAAATCATATTGTGACAGACTTTGTGATATCAAGAAATATTGTATCGGCATGCAAGCAAATCAATACTGTATCATGATAAAGCTGGTAATTTACACCCCTAATGCTCATTCATCTGTTTTTACTGCGTGATGTCTCCAGTTTATACCTGACACACTCTGCTCTCAGACCTCTGGTAAGCGTGATAATTTTGATGTTTTTGAGAAAAATCTCCATCCTGTTTATTCATTATTGTGGACAATTTGATCTACATGGATGTTGTCCCTCTGTTACTCAGCATGTCACACACTCACAGATTCAACTGTGCGGAATTATGCATGAATGAAGAAGGGACCTGAACATTTTTGGATTACAAGCAGATGGTTGTGTAACTGTCGTACTGAACGGACACAGTGAGGAATAGACTACATCCTGCTTTGCCCATTAACCCACTAGCGATAGCCTTAAAGGGCGAAGCCTATATGAAATATAATGTTAGTTATGTACTGTAACCCCAGATTCTATGAGTATTGGTGCAGCTCTTTAAGATTCGGGCATGACTGACTCCCATAGCTGAAGAAAAATGCTATTACCAGGGAGTTAAACCCTGGGCCCATCGCTATTTATATGGATATGCATATATCAGAGTGCAGTCACTTTGAAAAAAAACATCAGATATGTATACGATTGGGTAACATACTGAAAAGGCACGGGAACGCAGCTATAGGTCACATGGAGGGGGGAAAAAAAATCAGATTTGGGTCACATTTGCCTGCTGTGTGAACATTCCGGATGTTAGACTTGTGTGTTCATTGGAACCGCTAAGCATTAGCAATGCTAACAAGGAGTTTGTTTGTAATCTGCGTCTTGCTATAGCTTGCAGATTATAATGTTTATTCCGCGAAACCATAATGACTTAACAAATTTTAACTCAGGAGAAACAGCAACTAAACTGATGTAGCTGCCTGTCAAAATCACAGCAGGTTTTTTTAAAGCTATCATTAGCCCTACGCTAGCCTACTAGAAAAGGAGTTTCATTTAAATATTAAAATTTACCACTTACCAGATAAAGAAGTGTCTCATCTCATCATAGGTGTATAACACAGGAACATCTCCTTCACAAAAAGCAACTGCCTCCCATATGATTCAAATAGAAGTTGAATAGTAAAAAAAAAAAAAAGTATAAATTAAGCAGAAAAAAGAATAAAAATAACCAAGAGCACGAAATATTCCTGTCGGCCTCTAGTGTCAAGATGGAGGAACACCGTTTTTTTGGCGGTTGGTTCATTACTGTATTTTTTACAGTAGTCACAAAAAATACCCATAATGCATTGCAAATCAACAGTAATGTACTGTAAATGTTTATACAGTACTTTACTGTTGATAATACGGTAATATTGATGTAAAAACAATCAAATCTACAGTAACTTACTGTAAACTGTATTTACAGTAAGCTACTGTTGCAAATACAGTAAATTTACTGTAAAAACAGTAAATTTACTGTAAAAACGAAAATCAATTTACAGTACAGTGTAGGACAACATTTCAAATGTTTATGCAAAATCTTATTTACAATTTCTACACATAACTTCAGCCAATCTGCGAAGTTCACACCTGTCAACACAGCCTACCGATAGAAGTTGTCCTGGCCCGCGGTGGATTTTAGATGCTCGTGGACTTTGCCTTTTCCTCCATCCTAGTTTTATAAAATAATTACTGCAGGTCATGTAGTGGCAATACCATAAACTTAGCAAATAAAATGTTATTTCTAATCTTGGGTGAGTGACTTGGTGAATTCTTGAAAATAATTACAGGCTTGTAATGTTTCATGTTTACATATTCAACGGTTAAAGGGGATGAAGTTTAATCCTACTTGATCAACCCCTTGTTGTGTGTCAGTAAATTAAAAGAATAACATACAGTAACTGTACTGTGGATATCACTGTCTCCGCAACAAAATATGAACCAAACTGTGCTTTAGTTTTACCAATTAAAAATGTTCTTCTTTATGAAGGCTACAGTTACGCAGGAATTTTGAATTTCTTGCCAACAATTCACAATTTTAAAATGAGCCTTCGCTCTGTAAAGAGCAAATTAAAAAAAAGAGTCACTCTCCAGACAAAAAATTATTATTATTCGCCTCTTCATTTGGTGAATGAATGTGTGAATAATTCCGTCAATTTTTTTTAAAAGTTTGTCTTCAGTAATCTGCATATACTGTATTCATCTTTTACATTTAAATTGCATCTTTGTGTACATTTTACACATCTGGTAATGTATTATGTGGAGGAGGAGAGGAATTGCTGAAATTAAAGCTTCTATTGTGTAACAACATGAACAAAGTTTGTGGCTGCTTCTTGCAAACATTCATTCAATAATTTTATTGAACACTGTACATGGAGCAATTTTTGTAAAGAAACTACACACACACACACACACACACACACACACACACACACACACACACACACACACACACACACACACACACACACACACACACACACACACACACACACACACACACACGAGGGCACTTCTTAATTGACAGCTGCTAGATTTCTATTGCTAGAGACAAAACTTCTCTCTGCAACTCTTGAATTCTCCATGCGGCATCATCCAGTTGACCTAAGAGAAAACACAAAGGTGAAAACACAAAAAATATAATAATTTCCATAAAGTATAATAATAATAATAAATTTAATTTATTATCTGTCACCAATTTATTACCTGTGTGGTAAGTAGTAGAGCTCGTTTGGCACTCCTCCTGGACATGATGCTGTTCTGGAGGGGCGTATCCTGTGACTGTTCAACAGTCTCACACACTCATCCAAGTCTCTCTGAAGAACATCACCAAAACAATATGTCAGCAGACACTGGTGCTCGTGACTCCCGTGAAGAATCCAGCTTCTCGAAGATCTGCATCCAGAACTGACACCAACAGAAATCAAGTTATTTTCAGTATATCCATGTTTGAATTATGGTTACTTGTAATTAAATTAGTTTATGAAGACCACTTACCTTCCCTTTCTGAATATGGACCACCAGGACTCAATCCTCTGGTTGGTTGTGGAGGAGCCATACATGTGGCTGGATGCTGGATGGAGGCAGCGTTGTGATATTTTGTGATCTTTTTATTATTGGATCAACATGGCACACTGCAATAACAACGTGTTGATGACTGTGCCATGTTTGTTAGGTGGTGAGAGAGATGGACACAAAAAGAAAACAAAAAGATGAATTATTAATCGCATCAGAACATGGAAATGGTTTGACATTGTGGTGGACCACTAGGGGGCTCTACTCACACCCAGTGCACCGAATGTGTTACCGGATGTTTTATTGTGAAAGGTCCAGAGGACCGGATGTGGTATGGTGATATATAAGGCGGTTCTTGGGTTTTACCGCCAGTTCTGTAGGAGTTGATTAAAGAAGGAGTTTTGCAGCTCGTCTCCTGTGTCGTCTCTTCATGACCTCCTACACTGGTGACCTCGTGAATTGAATATGCCGACATCTGACGCTCCAGCCAGCTCTCCTCAGATGTCCGCGGCTGTGGAACCTCCACAGGCGGCCCCGCATGCTTTTGCGGTGGCCGTTAAAATCCCGGACTTCTGGCTGCACGCCCCCCCGGCGTGGTTCGCCCACGTCGAATCACAGTTTGCCCTTCGAGGGATTTCTGCAGACGACACAAAATACCACTATGTGGTCGCCGCTCTGGATCCACTGTCGACCCAGCGGGCACTGAGCCTGCTCCAGGCTCCTCCGGCACAAGGAAAATACGACGCCCTCAAAGAGCTGCTCCTGAGGCGTTACTCACTTTCAGACGCGGAGCGCGCTGAGAAACTGTTTTCCCTCTCCGGTTTGGGCGATGGCACAGCTCTTGAGCTCGTCGAGAGCATGTTGTCCTTGCGGGGATCAGGCGACTGCGAGTTTCTCTTCCTCCACCTCCGCCAGTTTCCAGCTCCAGTGCGCACGGTCCTGGCCAACTCCCCGTTTCTGCGGCAGAAGGATTACCGCGCGCTGGCCGAAGAAGCCGACCGCATACTTCTAACTGCGAAGACCTTCGCGGTCCGAGCGGCAGTCCCCGGATCTCCAGCAGCACCGCAGCTTCAAGCAACGCCCTCAGCGCCGGACGAGCCATCGGTAGTAGCAGGGGTCGCTACCCGCAGGCGGACAGGAGCCGTCCTTTGTTCCTACCACCAGCGCTTTGGCGCCAAAGCACGACGGTGCGTCCCGCCGTGCAGCTGCAGGCCGCAGGAAAAACCACGACGCCAGCGCACGTTGGCAGCCGCGGCTGTTGGCGACAGGGAAAAGCTGCTTTTCATCGAAGACTCGAAGTCGGGGAGGCGGTTCCTAGTGGACTCTGGTTCGCAGAAGAGCCTCGTTCCCCCGGCTGGCTCCGACAGGTTGGCAGAAGGCTGCGGGCCACAGCTAACCGCGGCTAATGGCTCTCCCATCAAGACGTTTGGTGAAAGGTTGGTGACTGTTCGTTTCCATGACCGGGACTTCCAGTGGAACTTTGTCGTAGCCGCGAGTTCAGTTCCTATTTTAGGGGCTGATTTTTTTTGTGCTCACGGGCTCCTCGTTGACATTGCTAACAGACGCTTGATCGACGCTGTATCCTTTTCGTCACTGCCTTGTGAGACGCGAGGAGCTGGGCCTTTAATGCATGCTAACTTTTTAGCTTCGGGTAATGTGTTTCAACGTTTATTGTCTGAGTTCCCCTCACTGACTGTTCCTAATTTTGCCAACACAACCACAAAACATGGGGTCGAACATTATATCCCCACGACGGGCCCCCCGGTTTTCGCACGTGCACGCCGCCTCGATGCTACTAAGCTAGCAATCGCACAGGAAGAGTTTGCTAACATGGAGCGTTTAGGCATCGTGCAGCGCTCAAACAGTCCGTGGGCCTCCCCCCTCCACATGGTGCCCAAAGCAAACGGCAAATGGCGTCCATGTGGGGATTTCCGCCGCCTTAATAACATCACAGAGAACGATCGTTATCCCATCCCCCACATCCAGGATTTTTCAGTGCACCTGGCTGGGACCTCCATTTTTTCTAAAGTAGATTTAGTACGGGGGTACCACCAGGTTCCTGTGCATGTGGAGGATGTCCCTAAGACCGCTGTTATCACGCCTTTCGGCCTGTTTGAGTTTTTACGCATGCCTTTTGGTCTTAAAGGTGCAGCACAAACATTTCAGCGGTTGATGGATTCAGTCCTAA
Source organism: Garcialebias charrua (assembly GCA_038048925.1). NCBI lineage: Eukaryota > Metazoa > Chordata > Actinopteri > Cyprinodontiformes > Rivulidae > Garcialebias > Garcialebias charrua. The sequence continues at coordinate 24,920 of JBBPBX010006560.1, read as the reverse complement.
GAGGACTATCCTTCGTATTTGTGTATCTGGACGACATCCTGGTGGCTAGCAACTCGGCTGACCAGCACATGTCCCACCTCCGTGAGGTTTTTCAGCGCCTGGCAGCACATGGCCTGATTGTAAATACAGCGAAATGCCAGTTTGGGTTGCCAGTCATTGACTTTTTGGGCCACCGCATTTCTGCTAGTGGTGCCGTCCCGTTACCAACCAAAGTGCAGGCGGTGTCCAAATTTCCACAGCCCCAGTCTGTTAAAGCGCTACAAGAATTTTTGGGAATGGTTAATTTCTATAACCGTTTCCTCCCCAGGGCAGCACACCTGCTGCGACCGCTCTATGGAGCGTTAAAAAAGAAAAAGCCCAACGACAGTGTGGACTGGACACCAGAACGCCTACAGGCATTTGGTGATGCTAAAGCTGCACTGGCCACTGCTGCCCTTTTGGCCCATCCATCCCCAGCGGCACAAATAGCTTTAACAACCGACGCATCTGATGTTGCGGTGGGGGCTGTGTTAGAACAGCAGGTTTCCGGGGTTTGGCAGCCGCTTGCATTTTTCAGCCGTACGCTGCGGGACAATGAGCTTAAATACAGTGTTTTTGACAGGGAGTTGCTGGCGCTTTACCTGGCCACACGCCATTTCAGGTTTTTCCTGGAGGGCCGCCAGTTCACTGCATATGTTGACCACAAACCCTTGGTGTTTGCTATGTCAAAAATTTCTGACCCCTGGTCTGCTCGCCAGCAACGCCACCTCGCAGCGGTGTCTGAATTTACTACAGACATTCAGCATGTGGCTGGAAAATCCAACGTGGTGGCCGACTGTCTCTCCCAGGTGCTGATCTCTCCCGTATACGTTGGCATCGATTTCTCTGCTATGGCTACGGACCAACGTAGCGACACAGAAAGACTCGAGCTCCAGTCCGGGCCCACGGGCCTCGAGTTGGAGGAACGGCAGGTGAATGACGGAGGTCCCCTCCTGCTCTGTGATGTTTCTACTGGCAGGCCCCGCCCTTTGGTTCCAGCTTCATGGCGACGCCGCATTTTTGATTCTTTACATTCCCTTTCTCATCCAGGTGTTAGAGCCTCGGTGAAACTGGTCAGTTCAAAGTTTGTTTGGCCCGGTCTGCGTAAAGCAGTTAAGGAGTGGGCAGCAGCGTGTGTCCCATGCCAGCGTGCTAAGGTTAACAGGCACACCAAAGCACCTTTGGAACCTTTCTCCATTCCTGGTCGGCGGTTTGATCATGTGCACGTAGACCTGGTGGGCCCTCTGCCTCCATCACAGGGTTTTACTCATCTGCTGACTATAATAGACCGGACCACCAGGTGGCCTGAGGTGGTTCCTCTGACATCCACAACATCTGCAGTGGTGGCCCGGGCATTTTTGTCTACCTGGGTTGCGCGTTTTGGCCCCCCTTCAGACATTACATCGGACAGGGGCCCGCAGTTTGTTTCTGAGCTTTGGTCTACCATGGCCAAGGGTCTGGGGACTAACGTTCACAGGACCACCGCTTACAACCCCCAAGCTAATGGTTTGTGTGAACGGTTTCACAGGTCATTGAAAGCTGCACTTCGCGCTGCATTGACCGGTGACAACTGGATTGACCGTCTTCCCTGGGTTTTGTTGGGTTTACGTACCGCAACCAAAGAGGACCTGAGCTCTTCCCCGGCTGAGCTGGTTTACGGTCAGCCTGTGCGCGTCCCCGGTGAGTTTTTACCTGAGGTACCCTCACCACAGTTCGCTCCGCCGTTGCTCCATTTTTCCTCTCAGGAGGGCTCTGTTCGTGTCCCCGGCCCGGTACACCATTGTTTACCGCAGTCATTTGTCCCTAAGAGTCTGGAGTCCTCTAAATTTGTTTTTGTCAAACACAATGCACACAGGACACCACTACAGCCTTTGTATGATGGACCGTTTCGGGTTCTTCAACCAGGTCCAAAACACTTCCTTTTAGATTTAGGGGGTCGTACTGAGACTGTCTGTATCGATAGGCTTAAACCAGCTCATGTTATGTCAGATGATCAGGTTGTTACGGCCCAGGCTCCTCGCAGGGGCAGACCTCCATCCACATTGCTAACGGACTGCGGTCCTCCTTCCAGAGACTCTCAACGTCCATTGGAGCCTGAATCTTCTGCAGGCCCCCCTCGTCGCCCCCCGCTTCATCAGACTGATTACGCAGGGCCCAAGTTCAGCCGTTCTGGGCGTTTGATCAAACCTAAACTGCTGGACTAGTGATGGACCTTACTGGGTGTTCTGGGGGGGCGTGTGTGGTGGACCACTAGGGGGCTCTACTCACACCCAGTGGACCGAATGTGTTACCGGATGTTTTATTGTGAAAGGTCCAGAGGACCGGATGTGGTATGGTGATATATAAGGCGGTTCTTGGGTTTTACCGCCAGTTCTGTAGGAGTTGATTAAAGAAGGAGTTTTGCAGCTCGTCTCCTGTGTCGTCTCTTCATGACCTCCTACAACATATAGCTTTTAATTTAATATTTAAAATGCTATTCTAAACAACAGTGTTGTAAGATGTAAGAGATTAGCTTTTAATTTAATATTTAAAATGCTATTCTAAACAACAGTGTTGTAAGATGTCAGATAAACATTTACAGCACTGACACAGCAGCAGTGTACAGTTTAGCTACCTGTGGCTGCTAGCTAGATCAGAGGCTGTTTCCTTAAACAGTTACAGAATAGTAAATTGATAATGATGATTAACGTTATCATAGCCAACTAACACGTAAATACAGAAAGTAAACGTTAAAGCATTACATCACTGACAGGCAGCGTTAGCTACTGTGGCTAAAGTTGCAGCAATGATGGATAACATTACCACAACTAACAAACACGTAAATACAGAGTTTATTAACCTTACCTTAAGCTATATCTTGTAATTTAACCTCTATAAATAAACGTGAAGTTTCAAATCTCGAGGGAGAATCGACCCAGAAGAAGAAGTACAGATACGCTGCGTCAATACCTCTTTTTTGTTTGACTGCCCCTAGTGGTCTGGAGCACTTACGTTGTAGTTTTTTCTATTTGCAGCCGTATTTTTAAATTTACTGCTGTTTTTTTAAATTTGCAGCCGTGTTTAAAATGTGTGGTGAGACCAGCTATGTTGTATGGTCTGGAGACAGTGGCATTGACAAAAAGACAGGAGAAAGAACTGGAAGTGGCAGAAATGAAGATGCTGAGGTTCTCCTTAGGAGTGACAAGGATGGATAAGATCAGGAATGAGATCATCAGAGGTACAGCACATGTTGAACAACTGGGAGATAAAGTTAGGGAGGCCAGACTGAGATGGTTTGGACATGTCCAGAGGAGGGACAGTGGGTATATTGGTAGAAGGATGTTAGAAATGCAGCTGCCAGGAAAAAGACAAAGAGGGAGACCAAAGAGGAGATATATGGATGCAGTTAGAGAGGACATGAAGGTAGTTGGAGTGAGGACAGAGGATGCAGAGGACAGAGTGAGGTGGAGGAGGATGACTCGCTGTGGCGACCCCTGAAAAGGGAAAAGCCGAAAGAAGAAGAAGAAGAAGAAGTTTAAAATTTGCAGCTGTTTTTTAAAATTTGTTGCTGTTTCTTAAAATTTGCAGCTGTTTTTTAAAAATTGCTGCTGTTTTTTAAAATTTGCAGCCGTGTTTATTTCTTGCAGCGCGTTTGCACCCCTCGGCCACCGTAGTTAAGCGCGCGGCACATATGCTTGAGGCTGAGCCTCTCTGCAAGCGTCGCGGGTTCACGTCCCAGACCCGACGAGCTTCTATCTGCAGTGTGTCTCCCTTCTCTCTGCCCCGTTTTTCCCTCTCCCTCTGCAATAAAGGCCACTAGAGCCCCCCCCCCAAAAAAAGCGTTCGTTTTCATATATGCTAAAAGAGTGTAGCCATGTCTCAAATTTACGCTTCTCGCCATAAATTTCCAAATGCTATAACTTTCACAATGAAAAACAGAATTGCACCAAACTTGGAGTGAGTGATCCCTGTTGGATACCAGATGATCCTCTATGGTCATATTCGGTTGTCATCAAAGCCCCGCCCCCTCAGAACAGGAAGTCACTTTTTTTTTTACTTTGAACGCTCCCTCTCTGACACCCGTGACCTAATAAGGATGATCCTGTATTAGAAGACATTTAACAAGTTGGTCTGACTTGCTTTAAAACAAAAACTGTTTTCTCTGGAGAATGTGGGCGTGGCGGCATGGTAAATTCAGAAGTGATTCTGTTGTAATACGTTTGGCTTTAAATTGCACAGATTTGAATCGAGGTGCACCAAAATCATTACGATCGATCATTATCCACCCTTTGAACAAATGATAAGTGGCCAGTTGCCTCCATAGCGCCCCCTAGAATATTAAAAAACCTCAGCCTCAAGCCATTTTATGACCGATAAGTCTGAAACTCGGTGTACATCTGTATCTTCTCACAATCTATGACAATGTCTCTTGGAGTCCTCGTCCAAACGCAACAGGAAGTCAGCCATTTTGGGTCAAATGATCATTTTTTTGCGTTTCTCAGTTTCAAAACACTTCCACTTTGACCTTACCTTGTTGCACAAGCATGAAATTTGGTACATTTTTCCAGCTCACCAAGATGTACAGAAAAGCCTCTGGCATCAATGCTGTACAATAAACAGGAAGATTTGAGCCGAGGTGCATCAAAATCACTATGATCGATCAATATCCATCCCTTCAATAGGATTCCACAATAAGTGGCCAATAGCCTTCACAGTGCCCCTACATTATTTCTACAGTTATATCTCAATGATACATCATCTAATCCGATCTGAACCAGATTTTTTTTGCAACATCAGTGAGCATTTCAAGACCCATTGATATTGTGGTTTAATATATGACTCAAGTGCGCCCCCTAGATTATTCAAACTGTTAGATCTCAGTGATTCATTATCCGATGTGTTCCAGATTTATTTTGCTCCATCAGTGAGCACTTCTACACACATTGGTGGTGTTGTTTAACATTTGAATACAGTGCACCCCCTAGATTATTCTAACAGTTATATGTCAGTGATATATCATCTGATATGCACCAGATTTATTGTGCGTGAAGGGAACATGAGGGAGACCCTATATTGTGTCTTTAAACACATATAGTGTCACCCAGATGTAACTAAAGGATTTTAACAGGGGTCAGTATTAAGCTGACCTCTTTATCCTTAATTAATCTACTTATTCAGATTGAATAGTAATTTCACGGATTCTTTTCTTTTTCAGTTTACCCAATATTTCTGTGATCTTTATGATGGATAAATAAACAAAGCCATTAAGTGACAGAGACGTTAACCTAGTTGGTATGCCAGGCGACACTACCATTTATTTAAAATAAATCAACTAAATTAACACCATTACACTTGATTGACATGATTTCACTTTCTTTCAATTTAATACGTCAGCACACTTAAATTTAACACAACAGACTTCAATACTGGATGTTAAACATATTTAGTCTGAGGGCTCTTTAGCTTAAATAGTTTCCAGCTTAGAATTGAGGGAAAAGGATAGGAGGAAAGATAGGTTAAAGGAAATTGTCTTGAGCATGTTACCAAAGTGACACTTCTCATCAGATTTCTGCTAAAATCCAGGTACGTTTGTAAACCGCTCTTTACCTTTCGACGACGAGTCTGATAAAGAGATGGCACCAGCCTGTAAGATGCACAGTCCTTCAGGCCCAGTTCGTCTGAACTGGTCATTCGTTTACGTTTCCAACGTCTCCTGGGTTCCGCTTGGTCATCAGAAAATATGTCAGCTCCTGGCCTCTGACTTCAAGATAAGCTTATTCCAGGAAGGAATAAACAAAGTTTTGAGCTTACGCTCGTTCGAAGTGGATTCATAACAGCATGTTATACAATCCTTAGCTGAATGACTGTCCTTGGCGGGTGACAGGCATTCATTCAGCTCTTTGGGACGTCTTCATGTCTCTTATGAAGCTCCCAGCAAACTCTGCCGTTCCAGCAACAGCTTAGAACTTAAAAAGATCATGAGATGAGAGATGAGACTTGTGTCTTTTTCATTGGTCCGTGGACCAGTCGAGCAGTTCACTTGTGTTATCGCGACCCAAGGTTACAGCCAGCAGCAGAGGGAAATTGTTTAGGAAAAGACAGAGAAACTGGAGCCCTTCTCCTGAAAAACAACGGATTAACTGTCTTCTTATTTCTAAACAAAACAGTCGGGTCTCTCTGACCCGAGACTTCAACTTTAACACAGCAGTGAACACCGTTTAACTCTTACAGAATAACACAGCTTAAAAGCACGCATCATGAAAATGACAAAAGTTATTCTTTTGATCACATCAGCCTAAAATCAAAGATAGAAATAGTCTCTTTTGGTGACTATGTTCTCAGATTACAGCTAATGGAATGATTTTGTGGTAAATGTCTTGCTTTACTGAGAGGTCAGTAAAGGTCATCACTGGACAGTTCAAAAACCTTAGTTTGACCCTGGGTAGGTCCACTACATCTCCCCCCTTTTGGAAGCCATCGCCAGTCCTTGGGGATGGGGTCCAACACGAAAGGAAACCTTGAACTGTCTTTGATCTTGAAGTAATCCAGTAAGTGGAAAAGAAAAATCAAAATTATAATCCCATAATGTTTTTGGAAATTCCATACTGTTTGTAGGTAATCCCATAGCGGAAAGCTTGTAATCCCTTGGAAAACTGAGTCTGTTAACTCTTGGAAAACAAAGTCTGTGATCCTTTGGAAAACAAAGTCTTATAATCCACAGCGGTAATTCCACAACGATAATTCCATATCGATTAGAGTTGGCGATTGATCAGCAACAATTGTTTTCATAATCAGCATGTAGAGGGAATCCCTCGATTGACGCAGAGGAGGCGACCCTTGGACGAAGGTTGAAGACCAAGCGTTGGAGCTGCAGGTCCCCACATCGAAGGTTGTTGGCTGGTTGGTTTCCAGTCAGTGCCACTCTGGTTCTATGTGTCATGCAATTATGTGGTTTTTTTAAGGTGGGCTTATGATTGGGATTTTACATTAGGCCCTACCTATATGCACCTGGTATGTAAGTCAGAGTCAGAGAGTCAGAGAGTCTTTATTGTCATTTGCACCGCATGTGGTACATGAGATGAAAACGAGATTATGTACACGAGGTCCCAGTTACATCCAACAACAAATGAAAGAGAAAAACAGTAATAACATCGAGAACTAACTAAGAAAAACATCAACTAGTAATACACTAAGCCTAATATAGTGGGAATAAACAGCAGCACGAACATGAGTTTGTATGAGCAGATGGTCACAGATGGTCACAGATGAACACAGCAACAAGAAAACATATCAGCATCACCATGATGTGATATTTTGCAGTGTTTATTTTAATTTTATTTTTATTTATTCATGAGTCTAACAGCCTCAGGGTAGAAGCTGTTCCTCAGTCTAGTGGTTCTACACTTGATGCTCCTCAACCTCCGTCCTGAGGGGAGTGGGGCAAAGAGTGAGTGTGCTGGATGAGTGAGGTCTTTCATGATACAGGTGGCTCTTTTCCTGCATCTAGAGGTGTAAATGTCTGTGATGGTGGGGAGACTGACTCCAACAGACTTCTGTGCAGCCTAAGCTATCTACCTAAGTAAGCTATCATGATTTAGATCAGCTACAATTACCAATTAAGGGGTGGATCAATTCTGCAAAATTAGATATAGGGATCTATACCTATAAAATTTTGGAGGGCTTCTGTAACGAAGGCCTCTAATTCCAAACTATTCCTCCATTCATTACTTAGTTTAGGTTAAACTAAAATAAAAAAATGAAATATAGTTTGATCTAAATGTCTGTTGTCTTTTAGACGAACGACGTAGGATTTGGTATTCCTAATAAATTTTGAAGTCTATGGCGAGACTCATCAAAATGAATAGATAATCTAGAATAGAAACGATCGAATCGGTTCAATTTAGAAATTATGAGACCAGTGTAGTTTATTGTACCTTGAGCAGCTTTAAACTACATTGGCTCTTCAACGATTGAGATTTAACAAAACGAACTGTATGTTGGCATAGTTAAATCCATATCATTCATTAACCAATGTTAATACAAAACCTTTTTGGCTGGGAGTGTTCAGAACCAAACAATATCTCAACTAATGACAACAGTAATGACTAAACAACAAGGAAACAACGTTTCACTGCTTCGACACACTCTTGTCGTCAGATTCCAAAGTGCAACACACAAGAAAAAGGTCTCAACTTTATGACCGAGGTCAAATTAAATCTCGTGGATTTAAACGGTTGTTAAGGTTAGTTTTTTGTTGTGGGTTTTAGGCTTAGCGTTTCTAAGTTCAAATTGGACAATGCGACTTATAGGGTGGGAAATACGGTAGTTTAAACCTGATTAGTTTATTTACTAACTTGTGTTTGGACGACCTTATTATCCCATGAAGTCGGTGAGTTTGTGAGATCTTTGTCTTTTGTGGAGTCATTGAACGCCTTGTAAGGTTTGATCTGATTTCGATGTACCCATTTAGCAATTGGCTCTTTGCGGCCTTTGCTGATTTTGATTTCGTAGACGACTGAGGACACTTTGTCTGTTATCAGATGAGGTCCAGTCCACCTGGGCATTAGTTTGCGGGCGAGAGTTCCGGTCTCGGACCCTCCTTTCCCGGTTGCTGGGGCGAACGTATAGTACCAGACTCTGTCTCCCACTTGGAGTTCATTGTGAGAGGCCTTCTGGTCGTAGTACGCCTTACGTCCTTCAGCAGATTTTTCCAGGTTTTTCTGGGCGAAAGCAAAAGTGTTTCTGAGGTGTACATTCAAATCTTTCATGTATTGTTGTGTAGTGTAGGCTGTCGCCATGGCGGCGTCGCCTGGTTGGTACAACAGGTGTAGAGGGAGAGTCATTTGTCGACCGGTCATCATCTCGAAGGGAGAGATGCCAGTTGATGTGTGTGGAGTGGCTCTTATGGCCATGAGGACCAGAGGGAGTTTCACATCCCAGTCCTTGTGGTTTGCAGCCACGTATTTCTTCAAAATACTCACCACAGTTCTGTTTGCTCTCTCTACTTGGCCTGAAGCCTGTGGGTGGTAGCCGACATGAAAGTTGGCCTTGACGCCTAGCGTCTTCCACAGTTCTTTCATCACTTCACCTGTGAAGTGTGTACCTTGGTCTGAGTTCACCCGAAGGGGAAGTCCAAACCTTGAAAATATATGATTCATTAACAACATAGCAGTGGTTTGTGCTGTGTCGTTAGGAGCTGGTAGGCATTCTACCCATTTGGTGAATGCACAGGTTACCGTGAGAAAATATTTATTTCCTCTAGAGCTCTTAGTGAGTGGTCCAACCCAGTCGATCTGGAGGTCAGACCATGGGAATGCAATGCCTCTGCTTTGCAGTGGTGCTCTGTGAAGTGGTCTGGTTGGCTGAAACTGGCCACAGACCACGCACCCTTCAATGTAGTCCTTGACATCCTTTTTCATTCCAGGCCAATAGGCAATTTGTTTTAATGCCGTCAGCGTGGCTTTATCTCCTTTGTGTCCTGCGGACGGGAGATCATGGGCATGAACTAACATCACCCCCCTTTGGTCATGGGGAACCACGAACACAGGTGAGGACGTTGGTCCATGAGCGAAAGTTAAGATGCCCTTGATTAGTTTTAGCTGTTTGCGCAGCTGATAGAGGACCTTAAGGTCTGGATCGGAATCCAGGTCGTCTTTAGACGGACTATTTTTTTTCGGATCAGTCAGGTACAGTATCATGGAGTTGATAGCAGGATCCGACTTTTGTAGTTGGATGATGTCTGGGTCAGTCAGTGCGGGTCGTACAGAGACTGCGTTGTCAGCAGGTCTGGTTGCGGCCTGTGCACGTGTGACTGCCATAACTCTGACTGAAGGATGTGTTGGCAGAGTCTCGATTAACCAGGAGGGGTCGAAGGACCATAGAGGACCTTCGTCGGCTCCTTCCTTGGCTAAGGAATCTGCAATGTCATTGTAGTACTTGTCATCGCCTGGGACTCTAGAATGCCCTGGAACCTTCTTCCAGTAGATCTGTAAGTCGTGTGACGTCACCAAGTGATCACACGCTATGAAAAGCTCTTTGTGTTTGACCACTTTTCTGTCGCTTGTTAGGAAACCGTTCTGTTTCCACACAGCGAGGTGACAAGCGAAACTCAAACGAGCATAGTTAGAGTCAGTGCAGATGACTAGCGTCTTGATGGAGCGTTCTACTACCATCTGGAGAGCTATTAGGATTCCTGCAATCTCAGCGTACTGAGAAGTCTGAGATCCTAATTTGTAGCTGAAAGTTATCTGCTCTTGGTCTTGGAGGAGGACCCCTCCAACACCTGCTCTGCAGATCTTGTCGCGGAGGAATGAAGATCCATCCACGTACAATGTTGTCATATCTTTGCAGATATTGTCATCAAAGAAGTGGTGATTCGGGTCTTCAGTTACTGGGGGTTTTACCTCAACCGGCGGCTGGGTGGCTGGTACATCTTGTGTACACTTCTGGCAGATTGCCAAGTCCGTCCCCAGATGAGACTTCTTGTTTTGACCATAACGTATGTCTAGGTTAAAACTTTGAAGCGCCATGAGCCACGTTGCAACACGTGAGTTTGTCACCACACCATCTCTGATGCGTTCACTGTTAAGAAAGGTCACTGGCTGGTGTTGTGTTTCCACAATGATTTTCTGTCCACCAATGTAGCTGGAGAAATGTTTAACTGCCCACACTGTGGTCAGTAAAGCTTTCTCACAGTCTGAGAATCTCAACTCGGGGCCTGCCATCGTTTTGCTGGCATAGGCTACTACACGTTTGTCTCTGTCGTGTATCTGGTACAGACCTGCACTTATGCAATGAGCTGAGAAGCCCACTTCCAAGTAAAACTCTTTGTTGTAGTCTGGGTAGACTAAACAAGGGGCTGACTTGATCCTGTTTATAAGAGCGTCCATTGCCTGTTGCTGTTTGTCAGTCCAAACAAATGGTACGTCTTTTTTAAGGAGTTCAGTCAGTGGTTTCGCAAGGTCCGCATAGTTTTTCTTCTACTTCCGCTCTCGGCAGGGACTGGTCGCATCTCCTTTTGCTCCTACATCTCCCTGCATTCCCTCCCCCGCTTCTGCATTTGTCTCGTCTATAACTCTTCAGCGCTCGCTCGAACCAATTTGGAATGGAATTATGTGCGTGGACTGTCTTCTGGGCTATTTCACTTATCGATTCTATCGACAACAAAAATTTCTGCGAAGCGCACCGGCCAGGGAGAGCCAGGGCGCCCTATCGACACGCAGGCGGTGAGCTGCATTATGGACTCTATGAGCAGGCTAATGCAACTGTCCGCTCTTTCTGTCGGGGACGTGGAATCTCTGTGATTTATTGGGACACCGGTGGCTCATGCCACTGAAGGGCTGAGGGGGACCGCGGCGATTGGCGTGCTGACGAGGACCTCCGCTCAGCGAAAATGCTTTGATCCAGGCTATGAAGGACCTTCCCAGCTGTTGTGCGGGCTGAGTCACACGGTGAGAGAAGCGGTGGCTGCCGCGGACCTGCAGTGTGAACTGTGGACTCGTTTACAGCCGCTCGGATTCAAACAGGGCACATACGGAGGATCTTTTAGCTCGGAACCTGACACGAATTCGGCGATTTGGACCCAGAAAACAGAACCTGGACTTAAAGACCGCAGTAAAAGAACACTGTGGTCTGACTGGAAAATAAAGCAACTAATCTAATCTGGCCTCTGGCCTTGGACTGTTGAAGGCTACAAATCTTCTCCTAGACTGGGAGCTGAAGGAACCCGCTACCCTCCTACCCCTCCCCCGAGAGGTTTCTGTGTGCATTCTTGGTTTGAGCCGAGCTCTGAGACCAGCGAACTGTTTCTTATCTAGAATTGTTACACACAGACTGTTTCCTCCCGCCTGCCGTCATAAATGCATCTTGTCCTGTAACTAAATGTGCTTTATTTGATATGGTTTTTACTGGATCACGCGGTGTCTTGAAGACAAAACGTGATTCATCTTTTTTTAATATCAACGCTGTAAACCCCGTGTCTTATCCTGTTTTCCTATCTTTGACCTTCATCTGGGGACAGATGGGTAGGCCGCGCTAAGAACATATCGATAAAATATGTTTTGTTCAGCTGCAGCTTGTTACACTAATCTCTCTCCTGGATGACTGTAATTACATACTTACGCTGTATCGGTGGAAATTGATGCAATGTCAATAAACCTATCTTGTATCTTGTATCTTGTATCTTGTATCTTGTTTTCGATGAACTGGTTCGAGTAGTTACACACGCCCAGAAAACTTTGTAGTTCTTTGAGATTGGTGGGGACTTTGAGATTGTCGAGGCCTTGGGTGCGAGTCAGCTGTGGTTGTACTCCGTCAGGACCTACAAGTAGGCCAACGTAGTCCACTTTGGTTCTGCACCATTGACATTTCGACAGCGATATTTTAGCACCAGCAGTTGTCAGCTGATTCAGAACGTGGTCGATCTCAGCCAAATGTGAGTCCAGTGTTGGCTGCCTCAAAAGGACATCGTCCACGTAGATCAGTGTTCCACGCTCGTGGGCGTCTGGACATGCTTTGTTCAAGAAGATGTTGAACTCTGCAGGTGAGTTAGCGTAGCCAAAGGGACACCTGTTAAAGGTGTACTGACGGCCACCAAAAGTGAAAGCTAGTTTGTACTGGTCCTCGGCGCGCACAGGGATGGTCCAAAAACCAGAGGCGACGTCGAGGGTCGAGAAGTACTTACCATTGGTGACCTTGGGCAGTTCCTGTTGGAGTTGCGTCATAGGCCATCTGGATAAGGGAACTTGTTTGTTTAGCTTTCGGTAGTCTATAGTGAGTCTCCACTTACCATTTGGTTTTAACACCGGCCATAAAGGCGCAGAGTAAGTGCTGTTACAGTATCGGATGATACCTTTTTCTAACAGGTCATTAATGATTTCTCTGATAGGTTGATGTGCTGCCAGAGGAATCTTGTACTGTCTGACAAATGCAGGGGGAGCATTAGGCGGGGTTGGGATGCTCACTGTGTGGAGCGTGGTCAACCCACAATCCATCGAGTCAGTTGAGAATGATTTCTCATATTTTAGAAGAACTTTGCGAAGTTTGTCCCTTTCTTCATCAGTTTTCAGTGCGTCGGCTTGGGCGACCACCTGGTCAATCTGTGAAGCAACTGAGAGGGGTTCTTGTTCTTTGGGGAGCTCCAGTGAGTCCCCTTCAGTGTCGTAAAACCTGTCAACAGGTAGTGCACTGTAAGTTTGGGGGCATAGACTGACTCCTTTGTTGAAACCGAACCGGTTGACTGTGTCATGGTCGGAATCATTGGGGGAGAAGAGAGCTATGGCCTGTGTTGGTTTCGTGAACAAGACTTGCCCCGTGTGTTGATTTGGGATCAAGTTTTCTGGGAGTCCTCCCAGAAATGGAATGCTTAGCTCAAAATCATGAAAATCAGTAGAGATCAACCATCCTAGCTGTGTGTTTTTTGGGATCAGTACCTCTTCTGTGCTTGTGTTGCACACAGCAACAGTCGTGGTTCTGCAGTCGAGGGTCACTTGGCATGTGGCCTCCATGGACAGTCCTAAGTTGAAAAACATAGGAGATGGTTGAAAGTATGCCTGTTTTGTGCTAATAGCTTGTCCTTTCATGATGTGACACATCACTGGCTTGTTCATAACCTGAGGTGGTACCGCAGTGTTATGGCTGTTAGCAATCTGACAGACCTCTGGAATGGTCTGTCCAGCCTTAAGGTTCTCTGTTGTTAGCACAGGAGAGTCCTTTGTGGCTGTGTCTAGTGACCACAGTACATTGTTGTTGATGTCCACTCGGACACCTAACCTTACCAAAATGTCGGAGCCTATGTAGGTTGCATGTGGTAAGTTCGGGACCACGAGGAACGGGTGATCCAGTTCTCGTTGGTTCCAGATCAGTTTCAGGTCAATGATCCCTTTTGCGGTCATTACCTGTTTATCGTTGGGGTCCAACGAAAAGCGGAAAGCCTTTTTGTTCATTTCTAGACCCAACTGTTTTTTAACCAAGGTTCCATAGAAAGCTTGGCTGATCGCTGATTTCTCCGTCCAAGGAGACAAAACAGCATCATCGGTGTGGGATCCTTGGATCTCAACACCTTTGACTACCTGCGGTAGGTAGTGTTCAGTGAGTGCTGACTGTTTCAGCTCGCAGAGGAGGCTCTCTTGTTGGGCCTTTTCTGCCTCACCTGTTGCTGAAGGTTCACTTACCGGGATTGTGCTCTCGTTGGAGGACCCCTTTGTGCCTTCCGCGGTACCTGCTGTTAAACAGTCAGTGTCACCATGTGTAGGCATATCGATCGGCAGTGGTTGGCTCACTCTGGTCCACATTGTTTGATCGCCATAATCTATAATCGCGTCAAAGCGGTTTATAAAGTCTTGGCCAACCAAAAATGGGAATGAGTCAACGGTGGACACGTGTACCGGGTGGTATAGCGTCATTTCACCAATCTGCATATGAACCATGGCTATAGCTGTAAGGGTTGTACTCGTCTCTGAGAGTCCCTGTAGTACTACAGCACATTCTTTGAGGGGTATTTCCCTGTCAACCCCGCTAGCGGCTATCCTTAGCTCCTTCAACAGTGTGGGAGACATAATGGTTATGTCAGCCCCACCATCCAGGAGGGCCTCTTCTGTGAGGACCCCTTCTAAAGTGATTGACAGGTAAGCCTTCTTAGCGGGCCCCTTCCTGATAATGTTACACAGGAACCTATCAGGTTTTTTTCGACGTTTGTTACGTCTACCATTGTCTGTGTGAATTTCATTCACCTGTACTGGTAGTGCAGTCACACATGGGTCTGAGTGATCGGTCTGTGACGAGTCATTGTCTTTGGTGAGTGAGCTTACCCCCCCTTTTTCCGATGAGGGGCTCTCGGACTCTGTAACAATGAAGTCATGGTTACAGTCAACGTCTTGTTGACTGTCTATACCCTGATTGTCAGCATCCTGACCATCAGTATCTTGGCGACTGTCAGCAATCGTGGCATTGCTGTTATTAGTGTGTTCTGAGTCACTATCAATGATAGTGCTACACATCACTCCAGGTTTGTTTTCCTTGTTTGTTTTTTTCAAACTTTCTAACAACCGACGTATGTTCTCCATCTCTTCTGAAGACAGAGGTTTAGGGCCTTTTTTCTGGAACTTCTGTGGGTTTTTCCTCGCCCCAGACTGTTCAGTTTGAGGTGCAGGAGCTGGCGCATTGCTCGGGGGTCCTCTCTGGGACCACCCTCTTTCATATGAGTCTCCTTGGGACCCATATTTCTTTTTCTTTTGGAAAGCCTTCCTTTTTTGATGGGGCTCTTCCTCTTGATGCGGCCTGTACCACTTAGGGTCTCTGGACCCCTTTTGGTCTTTGTTCCAGCGGACACCTTCATTTTGCGGTCTGTCAGGTTGGAAATTTTGCTTATTCTCGGCTTCCTTAAAAGAGTGAGCTGGCGCTCTTGCTCCTTCAAGGTCTAGCGTTTGGTATTTGACCTTTTCACCAGGACACACTTCAAAGGGTGTTTTGTTTGGTGTGCGACCTGTAAAAACATCTATCGCGCACTCTCTTATGTCTTCGATGGACCTCCGTTTATAGTTTGCGCTGACATGTACTTTCTCTCTTATGTCAGGGCAGAGGTTTTGGCTGAAAATATACTTAAACCCTACCTCCTCCTCCATTTCAGGTTCGCATCTGTCCCCGAAATAGGCACGGAATATTCGGTCATAATATGACCTTGGGTGTTCATTCCTACCTTGCTTGATGTTAGCTGCTGTTATGATGCCATCGGGCCCCGTGCAAGGAGAAAACTCCCTTATCAGCGCAGCACAGAGAAGACTGTAGTCTTTCATCACTGCTTCTCGTTGACGCTTCATAAAAGCATGCACCGTCCTGTCCGATGTTAACCTTAACAGACAGATTCTATCATCATCTGTAGCTTCTGGGAAACGTTGAAGCTGGAAATCAAGGTCCTCGAGATAGATCTTGGTTTCGTGTGAGCCCATTGGGCCAGGGGCGAAGGTTTGAATGCTTTTCGCCATATTCCGTAGTTCAGCCATTGATAGAGGTATTTGTGGGTTATTATCAGATCCACCCACCGGTGCATCCGGTGGGATTGTCGGTTTTAGAGGCCCTAAGGGACGGCGCGGTGGTGTTGGAGGGAGTAGTGCATCTGGCATGGGCGGGGGCGGTGGAGGAGGGAGTAGGTCATCAGGTATGGGAGGAGGCAGCGGAGGCGGTGAGTTCTCAAGGTGTTTACTCATGAGACCCAAACATTTTCTCTCTTCTTCAAAGAGTTTGTTCATTGCTGATGCACGCTCTATTTTACAACTATTCAGTTGGACTTTTAACCCATCATTTTCACGTTGTAACATCATGTGCTGTTCTTGTGATTTTCTATAATCTTCTTGCAGCCTTGTGTACCGTAGTGATAATGATTCCAGGGTGTCCGTGCATTTTTCCAGCGCGTCTCGTGCCTCCCCACAATCCGCCTGAATCGACTTGTATTGATGGTAATACTTATCCTTCTCCACCACACATTTTTCCAAATCAACTTGTGATTGGTCAAAATCCCTTTTTAACACTTTGCATTCTTCGTAGAGACTACGCGTTTGTTCAGCGCTGCCAATACTCGACTGTGTTAAACTCTTTACCTCCTGCTGTAAAGCGGCAACCTCCATTTGTGCTGTTAAACATGATGTAGAGACAGCCCGGCGTACAGCAGTTTCAAAGTCTAGCTTGGCCTTTAACAGAAGGCTTAATTTAGCCAAACGTTTATCTCTGTCTGCTTTCTTTTCAGCCGTTGTGGTTCCAGCTGTTACAGTTTTTAATGCACTGTCCACATCTGCTTCCTCCATCAACTGTGTCTCTTCATGGTAGTTTGTGATGGGCCCTGTGAGTGAAAATAAGGCACATTCGATCCAATCTGCTTTGGTCGGGTCGTGGCCTTGAGGTGGCACAGGCTGCCCTGTATCAGAGGTGTCAGGGGTCTCACCCTCTGTGCCTGCCATCTTTTATCTGGATTTTCAGTGAAAATCAAAATAAAAGATGTTCTGTATTCGTTATTCTAAACTTTTCACTATTTGAAATAAACAGGAAAGTTTAAATGTGCACAGGACAACTGTGGAAGATGATGTGTCAGAGAAAGGAAGAGAAAGGAAAAATTTTTTAGTTATCTGGAGTGAAAACTGTACTTTTGTTTGTTATTTTAAATTCTTTGTATTTAAAATAAGCAAAAATGTTTGTCCGTACCTCTGTTATTCTAAATATTTTATTTAAAATAAACAGGAGCTATTGTTTGTGTACAGAACAAAATTAAAAGCTGGTAACTCACCATAAAATGCTGACTTTTTATGATGTTTTTTGTGAACGTGACTGTTCGTCACTCAAAGTGCACCAGGAAATGACGACACAAATAGGCGGGTCGACGCAGCGCGTCACCAGCTCTGCTGTGCTGAGCGAGGCGGAGCTCGCTACACAGATACGTGACGTCAACCAATCAATCACAGTGCTTGTAGTCCTTTTCCCAAGCAACCATGGTAAATGTAGTTTTCTAACCTTCGACCAATGAAGTACCGGAAATGACGACAAAGTGGGTTGGTCGCAACGGCGTGCGTTCCCACTACAGCGAATCAGCGTTCGCTACGAGTGATTGACAGCTCCCAGCTCTCGTTTCATCCAATCACAGCTCATAAACAAACGTGTACTTAGACACGTAGCTCTAACGTTAGCTGCACAGCAGACCACAACTTATAGACTCTTAAAACAACTCAAACGCTACAAATTAACATTCCAAAATTCTGAAACATGCGGCGAACACACCTAGACAGGCCAACGTAGTTACGCTCAGTAACACAGCACTGCAGCTGTTGAACAAACACGGACTCTCTCGGAGCGCGTCAAGGTCGGTTCCGTCCACTTTAAGGGAGCAGAACTCGGGTTTCAGAACCACTATCCGACACCGTTCTAACAGTTATATGCTTCTTTGACCTGCTCTAAAATGTAAAATACCACAACAGCAATCTTGTAGATGTTAAATTAGCTTTCAGGCTTCTGACTCGGCGGTCAAACAAAGCTTTGTACAGGAGTCTGCGTGAACTGGACCGAACCAGGACCAGAACCACCACAGACCACGGCTGACAAAACTTCACCTGAATGCTTCCAACAGCGTCTAACAGAGTTGAAACAATAATAATCTCACAGCTTCAAATGATAAAAACATGCAGAATCTGCCTGCTTTGAACACTTCCAGCCAAAATCATTATCCTCAGAGTTTAAAACTTGGATCCACTTATGCAAACATGACGTTACAGTTCATGAGAAACCACAGAAATCAATAAACTTTCAGAACCACGTACGAAGGCCACCAGATGTAAGAATTATGAGGAGGTCAATATTAATACTGATCTCCTTTTTATCTTAATTAATCTACTTATTCAGATTGAATAGTAAATTCACGGATTCTGTTCTTTTTCAGTTTACCCAATATTTCTGTGATCTTTATGATGGATAAATACACAAAGCCATTAAGTGACAAAGACGTTAACTTAGTTTGATATGTCAAAGAGACACTATCATTTATTTAAAATAAATCAACTAAATTAACACCATTACACTTGATTGACATGATTTCACTTTCTTTCAAATTAATACGTCAGCAAACTTAAATTTAACACAACAGACATAAATATTGGATGTTAACATATTTAGTCTGTGGGCATTTCAGCTTAAAATAGTTTCCAGCTTAGATAGAGAGGGAAAGATTTAGGAGGAGAAATTTATGGAGGAAGAAAAGTTAAGAGTCAGGGAGTTATCTTGATGTGTTTTAACCAGAAACATGGCAGTTCTCCGGCCGATTAAAGCTACACGTTGGTACCCTTGGCAAAGCATTTGACGACTTGTTACCTCGTGAAGATGGTCAGTCTCCCTCGGTCCAGTTTGGTCAGTTCGTTTACCATTCTCAGCGTCTCCAGACGTGCGCCTTGACTCGAACCGAAAGTAACGGCAGCTCCTGGTGGTGTTTCCAAGATAAGACGTTCCTTAAAGGAATGTCAATAAAAGAGAGCTTTTCACGGCTTGAAATAGATTTATAACAGGCATGTTATAAATCTTTTAACTGAATGACGTGTCCTTAGCGTGTGACTAGACGATCATCAGTTCTTTGGAGAAGACCATAGTTTGAGGCTTACTCCAGCAGACTTCTAGGAAAACAGGAAGTCAGAGCTCTTTTAAGGCTAACTTGACCTAGAAAGACGTAGCTCTTTCTGATTCAGTCTGTTAAGCCAGGAGCCACTGAGAGGAGGCATAAGTTAGATTAAAAATGTCAGAAAGGATAAGAAAGTTAGTTTAAGACGCCAGTCTCATGATACAGCAGATTTAGAACTTTCTTAACTCATTACCAACACTGTTGTATGAATAAACAAACGTCATCAGAGCATAACATATGGGACCTATTAATGATAATAGCTTGATTATTAAATAGGACAAAAACAAAAGTCTTTGGGTGTCTAGATTGTCCTGAGCTCAAGCTAAAATGAATGAGATAAAGTGTTCCTTTTATCTTCACATGCAAGTTCGAGAGGAGAGGAGAAATCCTCCATGTACAACATTTTGAATTAAGCAGAGTATTTGATTTATCTGACATTAAAATGTACTGATGCTCTTACAAATAAAATTATTCATTTGATAACATTTGAATTAACAAAATTAAAAGAAGTCTCTGGATGACTTAATTGCACCTTTGACACAGCAGTGAAACACAGTTTAACTCTCACAGAATAACACAGCTTAAAAGCACACATCATGAAAATGACAAAAGTTATTCTTTTGATCACATCAGCCTAAAATCAAAGATAGAAATAGTCTCTTTTGGTGACTATATTTATCAGATTACAGTTTAATGAATGATTTTGTAGTAAATGTCTTGCTTTACTGAGAGGTCAGTAAAGGTCATCACTGGACAGTTCAAAAACCTTAATTTGACCCTGGGTAGGTCCACTACAATATTAACATGACACAGTCTCGAACCACGCTTTCTGTCAGGGGTAGTGACTCACAATCAGATATTTTATCTTTCACAACATATGGACCACAATAACGAGCTTGCAAGCTTGAGCCTGGGACAGGAAGTAAGGTCAACACTTTGTCTCCAGGTTGAAATGTTCTTTCCACAGCTTTTTTGTCAAAAAGAGACTTCATCTTAGCTTGTGTGACTTGCATGTTTTTCTGAGCAATTTCACATGCTCATTTTAGCTTAAAACGAAAATCACTGACATAATCCAACAGGTTTTTATCAGTGTGTAATGGGCATGACCGTGTCCACTTTGATACACCTGTGTATTTTTGAACTGTTCCAGAGATGACCTTTACTGACCTCTCAGTAAAGCGAGACATTTACTACAAATTATTCCATTAGTTGAAATCTGAGAACATAGTCACCAAAAGAGACTATTGGCTTCTTTAATTTTATTCTAATGTAATCAAAAGAATAACATTTTGTCATTTTCATGATGTGTGCTTTTAAGCTGTGTTATTCTGTAAGAGTTAAACTGTGTTCACTGCTGTGTTAAAGTTGAAGTCTCGGGTCACAGAGACCCGGCCGCTTTGTTTAGAAAGGCAGAAGACAGTTAATCTGTTGTTTTATGAGAATGGCTCCAGCACGCTCTGTCTTTCCTAAACATTTTCACTCTGCTGTGAATTTCACCTTGAATCTTGATAACAACAAGTGAACTGCTCGACTGGTCCACGGACCAATGAAAAAGAGACAAGCCTCACTCCTCTCTTTGATCCTTCTTTAAGTTCTAAGCTGTTGCTGGAACTGTTGAGTCTAATGGGAACTTCAAAGAGATGTGAACTTTCCCAAAGAGCTGGGGTACGTTTGGTCAAGAGCTAACGACCTTCGTCTTCAGTAAAGGACTAATAACATGCTGTTATGAGTCCCCTCCGAACGAGCGTAAGCTCAAACATTGTTTATTCCTTCCTGGAATAAGTTTATCTTGAAGTCAGAGGCCAGGAGCTGACGCATTTTCTGATGACCAACGCGAAACCAGGAGACGTTGGAAGGTAAACGAATAACCTGCTCGGAGGTACTGGTTCCCACAAGGACCCGTGCATCTGAAAAGCTACAAGGTCTTCTCTCTTACCGGGCTGTCGTCAAAAGGTAAAGAGCTGTTTACAAACGTACCTGGGGTTTAGCAGAAGTCGGACGGAAAGTGTCACTTTTGGTAACATGCTCAAGACCATTTCCTGTAAACCATCTCTCCATCTTTCCTCCTATTCTTTTCCCTCAAATTCTAAGCTGGAAACTAATTAAGTCATAGAGCCCTCAGACTAAATATGTTTAACATCCTGTATTTAGGTCTGTTGTGTTGTAATTCAAGTGTGCTGACGTATTAAATTGAAAGAAAGTGAAATCATGTCAATCAAGTGTAATGGTGTTAATTTAGTGATTTATTTTGAATAAATGGTAGTGTCTTTGGCATACCAACTAAGTTAACGTGTCCATTGTCACTTTATGGCTTTATTTATTTATCCATCATAAAGATCACAGAAATATTGGGTAAACTGAAAAAGAAAAGAATCCGTGAAATTACTATTCAATCTGAATAAGTAAATTAATTAAGGATAAAGAGGTCAGCTTAATACTGACCCCTGTTAAAATCCTTTAGTTACATCTGGGTGGCACTATATGTGTTTAAAGACACAATATATGGTCTCCCTCATGTTCCCTTCATCTGGTGGCCCGTACGAGTTTTTCTGAAAGTTTATTGATAAATCTGTGATCTCTCATGAACTTGAAACGTTATGTTGGCATGATTATTCCAATTTTTGGACTCTGAAGGTGATAATTTTTGGCTGAGGTGTTCAAGGCAGGCAGATTCTGCATGTTTTATCATTTGAAGCTGAGAGATTGTTATTGTTCAACTCCTTAACACGCTGTGGGAAGCTTTTAGGTGAAGTTTTGTCAGCCCGTGGTCTGTGGGGGGGTTCTGGTTCCGTTCGGCCCAGTTCACGCACAGACTCCGGTACAAAGCTTTGTTGACCGCCGAGTCAAACTGCCTGAGAAGCTGTTAACATCTACAAGATTGCTGTGTGTGGTATTTTTACATATTAGAGCAGGTCGAAAAAGCATATTACTGTTAGAACGTTGTCGGCTGGGTTCTGTCAGACCCGTTTCCTGCTCCATTAAAAAGTGGACCGGAACCGACCTTGAAGTGGCTCCGAGCGAGTCCGTGTTTGTTCAACAGCTGCAGTGCTCTGCTACTCAGCGTAGCTAAGTTGTGCCTGTTTTAATTGTGATTGCCACGTTTCAGAATTTTGGGAAGTTAATTTAAAGCGTTTGAGTTGTTTAAGAGTCTATAAAGTTGCGTGCTAAGCTAACGTTACAGAGACGTGTCCTACACGTTTGTTTATGAGCTATGATTGGATAAAACGAGAGTTGTGAGCTGTCAATACTCGTGGCGAGCGCTGATTCGCTGTAGTGGGAACGCACGCCGTTGCGACCAACCCACTTTGTCGTCATTTCCGGCACTGCCTTGGTCGAAGGTAAGAAAACTACATTCACCATGAATGCTTGGGAATGAACTACAAACGCTGTGATTGATTGGTTGACGTCACGTATCTGTTTAGCGAGCTCCGCCTCGCTCAACGGAAGCTGGTGACGCGCTACGTCGACCCGCCTATTTGTGTCGTCATTTCCAGGTGCACTTTGGGTGACAAGCAGTCACACTCACAGGACACACGGAGATTTCACTGAGAGTTTAAAAACTAATTTGAAGCCATCTAAACTCTCTAACAACATAAATTTGTCTCTGACAAGAACGCGGTTCGAGCGTTTATCACGGATACACTAGGAACTAAGGTTGTTTTTATTTTAAATGCTGAATAGAAAAATCAGTCTCCTCGTGATAACATTAAGACTCGAAGCTGCCCCCTGTTGGTTAAAAGACGTTAACGGATGAGTTTTCTAAAAAACATCATAAAAAAGTCAGCACTTTTATGGTAAATTACCAGCTCTAAAATTGTTCTGTACACAAACAATAACTCCTGTTTATTTTAAATAAAAAATTTAAAATAACAGAGGTACTTACATTTGTTGTTGGATGTAACTGGGACCCTGTGTACATAATCTCGTTTTCAACACATGTACTACATGCGGTGCAAATGACAATAAATTCTCTCTGACTCTGACTCTGACTCTCTGACTCTGTACAGACAAACATTTTTGCTTATTTTAAATACAAAAGAATTTAAAATAACAAACAAAAGTACAGTTTTCACTCCAGATAACTGCAACTTTTTTTTCTTTCTCTTCCTTCTCTCTGACACATCATCTTCCACAGTTATCCTGTGTACATTTAAACTTTCCTGTTTATTTCAAATAGTGAAAAGTTTAGAGTAACGAATACAGAGCATCTTTTATTTTTATTTTCACTGAAAATCCAGATAAAAGATGGCAGGCACACAGGGTGAGACCCCTGACACCACGGATACGGGGCAGCCTGTGCCAACTGAAGGCCACGACCCGACCAAAGCAGATTGGATCGAACGTGCCTTATTTTCACTCACAGGGTCCATCACAAACTATCATGAAGAGACACAGTTGATGGAGGAAGCAGATGTGGACAGAGCATTAAAAACTGTAACAGCTGGAACCACAACGGCTGAAAAGAAAGCAGACAGAGATAAACGTTTGGCTAAATTAAGCCTTCTGTTAAAGGCCAAGCTAGACTTTGAAACTGCTGTACGCCGGGCTGTCTCTACATCATGTTTAACAGCACAAATGGAGGTTGCCACTTTACAGCAGGAGGTAAAGAGTTTAACACAGTCGAGTATTGGCAGCGCTGAACAAACGCGTAGTCTCTACGAAGAATGCACAGTGTTAAAAAGGGATTTTGAACAATCACAAGATGATTTGGAAAAATGTGTGGTGGAGAAGGATAAGTATTACCATCAGTACAAGTCGCTTCAGGCGGATTGTGGGGAGGCACGAGACGCGCTGGACAAATGCACGGACACCCTGGAATCATTATCACTACGGTACACAAGGCTGCAAGATGATTATAGAAAATCACAAGAGCAGCACATGATGTTACAACGTGAGAATGAAGGGTTAAGGGTCCAACTGAACAGTTGTAGAATAGAGCGTGCATCAGCAATGAACAAACTCTTTGACGAAGAGAGAAAATGTTTGGATCTCATGAGTAAACACCTTGAGAATCCACCGCCTCCGCCGCCCCCTCCCATACCTGATGACCCACTCCCTCCTCCACCGCCCCCGCCCATGCCCGATGCACTACTCCCTCCGCCACCACCCCCACCTCCACCTCAACAGACATTTGCTGGGACAACCCAATGGCAGGTACCTACGTACCCCATGTCTACAGGTGTACCTGGTGCGCAGATGGGTGGGTATATCACTATTAATGGCTCTCAATTCGCTGTCCCAATAGAACGACTCCATAAAATTTCCCAGTTCGTTCAACGTTTTGAGCCAGGGCAATATGGTTCGACTGAAACCGATACCTATCTGAAAGACATTGAGTTTAAACTGGCATGCTATCCGAACGCTACGGTTGACGATAAAATCAGTTTGATCAAACTCACCACAAACAGGAAAGTGCAGCACTTCATTGCGCGTCAACCAGTCGCCATTTTGAAGGATTACAAACTTTTCTGCGAAACTCTACTGCAAGAATATGCTCCTCGCATGGGAGACGTTGGCTACCAAGCCGCATTGAAAATCACTCAGGGGCAGAATGAACATCCAATCCCATATTATGACAGACTTTTCGAAGCCTTTTTTGGTGATCGGAATGAGCCAGGTATGGAGGATGAACGTGATTTTAAGTTTCTTTTTATGAACAATCTATATTCAGAGATTGGTTCAACGGCCAACCTCATGGCCGACTACAGAGAAAAAACCATGCGTGAATTAAAGGAGTGCGCTATACGTGTTTTTGAAACATACAAGCGACACAAGAAAT
>JBBPBX010006559.1:36943-66762 GCA_038048925.1 Garcialebias charrua | reverse complement strand
ATATTTTAGTTAGATGGGGACAGAGTGACAGTATTCATCTAGATTTTAGAAGTACATCATTTAATCATCATGCACGATATTGGATTTTTGGTCGATATGTTAAAACTTATTTGGCTGACGATAAATGATGCCGATACCGATATTTAATATACGTTCCTTTGTCAGAGCATAGTAATAATAATAATTAATAATAATTAATTCAATTTATAACGCACTTTTCATTACTGAAAATCTCAAAGTGCTACACATATTCATAAACCGGTGGCGGCAGACTACCATGCAAGGTGCTTTCCAGTCCTACCGGGAGCAACTCAGGGTTAAGTGTCTTGCCCAAGGACACAACGACACATGGTGCGGGTCCCGGGAGTCGAACCGCCAACTTTCCGATTGGGAGACGACTGCCATTACCACTACACCACGGCCGCCCCGGCATAGCCCTTTTATTTAGGCTTATTTGCTACAAAAATTGTGTAACAGCTGTAAGAGCTGGTGGCATATATTCAGTAAAAGTCATATGATATGCATAGCACTTTATCTTGTATTGAATGAAAAGTGTTAAATGTTAGTTATTAAAATTAGTCCACCTGTGGAGGCTTGTTCCAGGTTCCTAGCAGCAGTGTGGGATCATCTGAACTCCTGTGCATGAAGGACAGCCTTTTTTTAAGTTTAAAGTTTTTGTCTATCCATTGTACCATAAGACTAATCATGTTAACGGGGCTAACACTTAACGTCCAAATGTCTGTGGTAAAACTCACCCAACAAGTCGTGCTATCAGCTATTAGCTTCTCAATGACGTCAGAAATGACGGCTTGCAACTCTGGTAACGTTACGTCAGAAAAATATCTCAGACTGGGGACGATGTAGCGAGTCTCAACATGGTCCATACATCTTCAGAATTCAACATCCTCACCAATGAAAAGTAAAACTTCCACATTGCCGACATTTTGAATTTTCCTCTCCGCCGTGAGATCGGATAGGCGCATGTGACGTCATCGTGTTGTGCTGCCACTAAACAGCGCCTTTTGTATTGGCGAGTTATTTTAATGGAATGTCCGATATTGAACTTTAACGCTAATACAGATACCATGCCGATAATATTGTGCATCCCTAATTTTAACTAGTTCTAAACATTTAGGTAGGCACAAGTGGCATTCAGTATTCTTAAAATGAAATATTACGTCTCAAATCTTCCTTTTTTTTTCTTGGCTTTTCTCTTTTCAGGGTTCACCACAGTGAGTCGTCCTCCTCCATCTCACTCTGTCCTCTGCATCCTCTGTCCTCACTCCAACTCCTTCCATGTCCTCTCTATCTGCATCCATTTATCTTCTCTTTGTCTTTTTCCTGCCAGTTGCATTTCTAACATCCTTCTACCAATATACCCACTGTCCCTCCTCTGGACATATCCAAACCATCTCAGTCTGGCCTCTCTAACTTTATCTCCCAGTTGTTCAACCTGTGCTGTACCTCTGATGATCTCATTCCTAATCTTATCCATCCTTGTCACTCCCAAGGAGAACCTCAACATCTTCATAATCTGCATATAAATTGCAATTCTCAAAAACATGTCTTCTGATTGAAAGGTAACTAAGACTTCACATCGCTGTTGTGTAATTGAAAATCAGTGCATCAGCTCCGCCACGGAAACCTGACTGATTTCACATAAATGTTGATTTGTTCTGAGTGGCTTTACCGATACAGTACAACACTTTCATTATTGCTTTTTTATTACTTTTGTTGTTGCCGTTTCCCATTGAGAAATAATTCTGTAATAAATATTTCAATATTTCCGTGGTTCTCGCCTCCGCTGTGTGTTCATTTCTCTGTACAGATGTTGTGGAGCTAAGGCAAAGTATTTCTGCTGCAGTTAGACATACGATGTTCGCGTCGCCGTGTACTTTCACATGGCAGTCGTAGTGTTCCCCAGTGAGTAGTGTCACATTAAGGAATAACAAATGAGTCCATGACCTGGGGTAGTTATTCAAGGTGTGTTTGTGGAGTAGGAAAACAGCATATGCTATTTGCTTTGCGGTAGATTCATAAGTGAAAATTGCATTGTGCCTCCATTTGGAGAGCAGGTGTTGTAGTGTGGGGGAAAACAAAGCGATTGTCACTCTCCTGGAATGTGATGATGCTATACCTCTCTGCTGGAAGGCTCACACATCCTAGCTGTCATCTTAACACCAAAAATGACTTGTCAACATATTATATCGCACTGCTTTTAAACTAGACTGAAAAGGAGCTGAGATGATGTGCAGTTGTGCGCAAGTGTTTTTGTGAGAGAATGTTGCTGATGCATTTTGAAGTCCTCGCCATCTGTAACCTTTGATCCTCCAGCCCAGTCTGATGAATACATTTCTCCTACGGACATCTTCAGCCGTCTGAAGTCACTTAACATCCCCCGCCATGGTTCATTTGACCCATGCACCGTGGCGTTAATGTGCATGACAATTTTATGATGCGGTAAAGCCCGTTGAGGGTACTTCTGAGGAAACCATGTGGCTCTCAGGACAGCGTGTAGAGATGAGAATTTTAAATGTTGGGAACACATGGGATTTTAAGAGTTAAAACAAATGTGAGGAATTCCTGTCAGCTTAGGACTGTAGAAGTGGTTTTCACCTTTTTTGGTGCTTTTTAATCAAAACATCTGATGGTACATTCCCATATTGTCTCTTTTGTGAATATAAAACATTAAAGGAACACTTTAAGAATTTTAATGGCAGACACTGTGGCCGATTGCTGGAGGCTGCAGGAGCTCCGTGCTGCCATCTTGTAATTCTTAGGCTGTGGGTTTAACACTGGCAAACCCAGGGGAAAAAAAAAACACTAGAACTGCCATGAGTTTGTCAAAATGACAATTCTTCCATTAGGTGTCATGAGCCTGGGGGTGGATATCTTTGTTTTTGGGTAAACATCCCCTCCTGAGAATCTTCTCCCAGCATAATCTTCTCCAGTAGGTCAAAACAAAAGATCCCCCTCACACAAAGAACATTCATTTACATACATCCCCCACAAATTAACCACACATTCCAACAGCATTTCCAACTTGCTTCTACAGAGAGAGAGAGTTGTTTTCACCAGAGACTGCTCTGTAGGTGGGGGGGGGGTTCTTACAAGCTTTGATCAAAAATAATGTTACACTGAATTTTATTTTTTTATTTTTTTTCATTCAACCTTTATTTAGTCAGGTAAATCTTATTGAGCCTCGAGGCCAATGAAACACATACATTAAACAATAAACAATAGAAAAGTAGCAAAAACATCCATCCATCCATCCATCCATCCATCTTCTTCCGCTTATCCGGGGTCGGGTCGCGGGGGTAGCAGCCTAAGTAGGGAGGCCCAGACTTCCCTCTCCCCAGCCACTTGGTGCAGCTCCTCCAGGGGAATCCCAAGGCGTTCCCAGGCCAGCCGAGAAACATAGTCCCTCCAGCGCGTCCTGGCTCTTCCTCTGGGTCTCCTCCCGGTGGGACATGCCCGGAACACCTCCCCAGGGAGGCGTCCAGGAGGCATCCTAACCAGATGCCCGAGCCACCTCAACTGGCTCCTCTCGATGTGGAGAAGCAGCGGCTCTACTCCAGTCCCTCCCGGATGACTGAGCTTCTCACCCTATCTCTAAGGGAGAGTCCAGACACCCTGCGGAGAAAACTCATTTCAGCCGCTTGTATCCGAGATCTTGTTCTTTCGGTCATAACCCAAAGCTCATGACCATAGATGAGGGTGGGAACGTAGATCGATCGGTAAATTGAGAGCTTTGCCTTTTGACTCAGCTCTCTCTTCACCACGACAGACCGGTACAGCGCCCGCTTCACTGCGGACGCTGCACCTATCCGCCTATCGATCTCACGCTCCAGTTTTCCCTCATTCGTGAACAAGATCCCGAGATACTTAAACTCCTCCACTTGGGGCAGGACCTCCTCCCCGACCCGGAGAGGGCATGCTACCCTTTTCCGGCTCAAGACCATGGCCTCGGATTTGGAGGAACTGATCCTCATCCCGGCCGCATCACACTCGGCTGCAAACCGCTCCAGTGAAAGTTGTAAATCACGAACTGATGAAGCCAGTAGGACCACATCATCTGCAAAAAACAGAGAAGCGATTCTAAGGTCACCAAAACATCCTCTCAACACCTTGGCTGCGCCTAGAAATTCTGTCCATAAAAGTTATGAACAGAATCGGTGACAAAGGGCAACCTTGGCGGAGTCCAACTTTTACCGGAAACGAGCCTGACTTACTGCCGGCAATGCGGACCAAGCTATTTATATATATATATATATATATATATATATATATATATATATATATATATTATATATATTATATATATCTCTTTCATTTGTTGTTGGATGTAACTGGGACCTCGTGTACATAATCTCGTTTTCATCTCATGTACCACATGCGGTGCAAATGACAATAAAGACTCTCTGACTCTGATATACAGGTAGTCCCCGACTTACGAGCGCTCTGACCTACGAGCATCCGGACTTACGAGCTGGCAAATTTTTGGAAAAAACGCAAAAAATACTGAGTTTTTCTGTGTTTTTTCACCACAGTCCGTTAGCTAAACTTGTGGACACACGTTTCCGATCATTTTTATGCACTCATAAGCGGTTTTTCGATGAAAAACGAGTGTTTGTAGTCGCGCTAGCAAAACCGTTCCAACTTACGAGCGAAATTCCGGACTTACGAGACACGTGGCGGCCGTTCCAAATTACGAGATTTCCATGTTACGAGCGCCTCGTTGTAACGGAACTCGCTCGTAAGTCGGGGACTACCTGTATATATATAATATATATATATACTTATAAATATATATATATACATATATATATATATATATATATATATATATATATATATACATATATACATATATATATATATATATACATATATATATATATATATATATATATATATATATATATATATATATATATATATATATATATATATATATATATATTAATATATATATATATCACACACTTTATGGTATTGTAGGCCATTGCATTAGGTAATACATTCAGCAATTACTTTTACTTTAATACTTTAAGTATTTTTAAAAGCAAGTACTTATTTACTTTTACTTAAGTAAAAATATTAATATGGTACTTCTACTTTTACTAGAGTATATTTTTGTCTGTTTATTTGCACTTTTACTTAAGTACAGTGTTTGAGTATTTTCTCCACCACTGGATTTACCTGACTATATAAATATGCCCCAAGGCCTCCTCCCCGCCAACAGAATGGAATGGCCTCATATACATACCAATGGCTTTAAAAATGCTAATTCAATTTGTCAGTTTGACAATCCCATGGGTTGCATAGGTAAAATTGTCATTTTGACAAAAACTGGTAGAGCTAGTGTTAAACTGTTTACAGGAAGGACTTTTAGAATGTTAACTTCATACATTTGGAGCCAGAGAAAGATTTTAATAACTTACCGAAAGCCGTCTGCGCGCACCGCCTTTAGCTGCACCTGTTAGCATTAGCCCCGCCAAATCCGCGGCTGCTGTAGTCCGCAGCTACGGGCAGTCCGGTTTAGCTGCACCTCCAAAAAGGCTGTCGGCTTTGTTCTTCCAAGTTAGCTCGGTGTCCCTCGATATCTTAGGCTGCGAGGCAGACATCGAGCCGAGCTCCAGGAACCTCTGATCGCACAAAGCCGGCTGTCTGCTGCAGCTACGAGGCTAAGGTCCACTTTAGCATGTTAGCCTTAGCTCATACCATGAGCTGCTGGTCTCGCGCGGCGCGGTGGGAGCGATCGCGGCTGCTGCTCTAGGCCTGAGACATCCACAGAGTTCAGCGAGTGTTTCCAGCTAATTTATCCATATGAGGCATCCTCTTATGGGAGAAACAGTCATCCAAAGCCTGCCGAGTGCTGATATTGGCGGACCTCACTTGACCAACCTAAAATGGCTGACACGGATGCATTCCGGAAACACCGGAAGTCGCGCAAATACGCTTCAAATTGTAAAAAAAAAACATAATAAAAATAATTATACTTATTTATAAAGCCATTTAAAACAACCACAGCTGCAACAAAGTGCTGTACACATGAAATTAAGAACATTTAAACACACACAAAAAAGTTTTTTTTTTTTTCCCATATTTTTATTAAATATGATGACCTCGTAAATCCGGGACCTCGTAGGTCGGCCCCTCGTAAATCGGAGATTACCTGTACTAATCGGACTGTGTCTCTTTATGTCCTTGAAATAAGTACATGCTTTCCTCACCCTTTTCTCCCACAGGTGAGAGTACCGGTAGTAGAGTTTTATAGACATTGTCACACAGTTTTATTGGTTTTAAATAACATTTAAGAGTTGTCTCTGAGTAATGATTTTTAATGAAAGCCATGTGAGAAGCCATACTGATGTATTGTAATGGTCAGTAACCAGTGACACTAAGCACGTACTGTGCGCTCAAGCTGAATCCAGCATGCTTTGTTTATGCTGAGCAAATACAGAAAGAAAGGCAGGAAGATGTGTGTTTACAACATTCTTCTAAGGTTTTGAAGCGTTAAAAAGATTTAACACTCTTAACAAGAAAGATGTTATCTCTAGACAAAATCTGATTCAGGCCCTGTACACATGTAGCCGTTTATCACTAAAACCGAACAGTTTATCATGCGGTTTAGCCTTTCATCCACACGTGAACGCCGGTTGATATAACTATAAACGAATAATAACAAAACTCCGGCCAAAGTGAAGATTTGAGAACTCTCCGTTTTCGAGTCTGCGTGTGGACTTTCAGAACGGAGCTTTCTGCTCCAGCTGGACCGGCAGAGCAGCTCACGTCACATAATGCTCTAAAAAAAGCACTAAAAAGTCAACATACCTGCTCTGACATGATTCCTAGTCGACATTTTCCTGCGTTTTATTAACTTTGTACTCCAACACGGTATTTAATAGTAGTTCAACCTCACGGTCTGTCCACACAAACGAAAGAAAAAATAAATAAATAACAGGAAGTGTGGCTGCATGGGTTGAAGGGTTGTGACAGCACTACACTGCCACCTATGGGTTCAGCATATTCTTTACAACTTTACAACGTTCTGTGGTGAAAAAAACGGGACATGTAGACAAACATTTTAAATATTCGAACATGTATGGACAGAGATTTTTTTTGCGCAAATATTCGTTTTTCAAACACCAGGCTACGTGTGTACAGGGCCTCAGTTTGGGCTTCGGTATTTTGTTTATTAAATTCACTTGACACTTGTTTACTTAAGTTTGTGTTTACAATCATCTGTTTATACAATACCGGTAGTTGCTGCTTTGGTTTTTGATTGTTGAACATCTTGTAAATGTACTCTGCCAGCAGAAGAAGAAGATGGGGATTTTGATGCAGCAGCTTCAGGAAGCAAACTCAAGTTCATTTGGCTTGTTCTCTGTATTACTAAACAAAAAGATTCACTGAGATCTAAAAATACATTTGATAACTTTTATTGTGTGGATGTTTATGAAGCATTCACTCTATTGTGATCCATTTTCTTCTGTACCTTTTTCAACATCTTTCTTGTTCCACGATTCTTGTGCTATTTCATCAGATCATGTATCAAAACCTTCAGCTCGTTCAGGAGAAGGGTGCTAGAACCTTGGAGTTGGTGCAACTTTAGCTTTTTGAAATATTTAGCCTTTTCTGCCATTGTTTTCCTCAGTAAAAATGATTTGAGCTTCTTTCAGCTTCCTTGTAGAAAAAAAATGCAGCTATTTTCAGCTGCTTTCAGCTGTTTTTTCAGCTGTTTTGTGCTCCTTTCATATTCGTTCTGCTAACGGCAACATTTTTTCTGCTTCTTCAAATTATTTCTGCTAATTTCAGCTTGTTATGCTCCTTTTAGTTTACTTCTGCATGTTTCAGCTTATTCTTCTATTTCAGCTACTATTTAGCTGTTTTATGCTAATTTTAGCTGTTTCAGTTAATTCCACATTTTTTGCACTCCTTTCTACATTTTTCAGCCTAAATGAGCAAATTGGGCTCTTTCCACTTCCTTCTGGTAATTTAAGCTTCTTTCTGCCTTTTCAGTTACTTTTCAGCTGTTTTTTTTTGTTTTTTGTTTTTTCCCTAATTTCATCTTTTTCCAAATAATTTCTACTTTTTTACAGTATACTCATTTCTGGTTCATTCAGATTAATTGGACAAACTTGTTCTTTCTGCTTTCTTCTGCTAATTTTAATTTGTTCTACCTTTTTAGCATTTTTTAACTAATTTCAGCTGTTCTCGGATAAATTCAAGTTTTTCATGTTAATTTCTGCTACTTTCAACCTAATTAACTTTTTTTAATAATAATTTAATCCTATTATGCTCCTTTCAGATTTTTTGGCTAGTTTCAGCTTTATCTGATACCTCAGCTACTATTTTGCTGTTTTCAACTAATTCCACCTTTTTAGAGCTCCTTTCAGCTCTTTCCATTTCATTTCGGTAGTTTAAGCTTCTTTCAGTGTTACACTTTTACTATTTTATGCTTATGTTTATTAAATGTTTCAGTGTTTTAGTGTTTAAATGGTTACTGTTGCACCGAGGGACTGAGAGAAACGCAATTTCAATCCTGTGTATGTCCTGTACATATTGCAGTTCTGACAATAAAGTTGACTTTGACTTTCTGCCTTTTCAGCTAATGTTCAGCTATTTTTTTGCTCATTTCACATTTTTTTAAATAGTTTTCTAATTTTTGTGCTTATTTTGCCAATTTAAACCAAATTCAGCAAATATGTGTTCTTTCTGCTTTCTTCTGCTTATTTCATTTCATTTCAGCTACAATTCAGCATTTTTTTTAGATAATTTCAGCTGTTTTTATTAAGCAAGTTCTTCAGCAATAAGCAGTGACACTGCCATTTCACAGGAACTACAATTTCTCTTGTTAAAGTTGAGACTCAACAGAAGTTGCTCAAACCTGTAACTTTACAAACAAACAAAAAATCACAATGATCACAATAATGTGGTAAAGTGTTGCATTGCTTTAAGTAACGGGTCAACAGACATACAGGTACTACCGGTACTTTAATAAATCACAACCCTTGTTCCCACGACTTAAATATCCATAGTGACTGTAATTACAGAACATCAAAAAAAATCTAACAATCATTCATTTTCACTTGATGGATTTTAACATTTAGCCAGGTCTCTTGTAAATGAGTCCTCGAGGCTCAATGGGATTAACCTGCCTAAATACAGGTTGAATGAGAAAAAAACACACATGAAGCGGACAGCTGTCATATTGACTGAGCACAAGCTAAAAAAAATGCACATTTACGTTGAAAATATTGGATCTTTGCTTCTGTTGCCCCTTAAAATATATTTTTTAGCTCTGACATTTACAAGCTTAGCAGTATACTGTACTTTAGAGACACTTTTTGACGAGACCACAAAGTTGCTTTCCAATAGTGCAGTCACTTCTGAAATGTGGGAGGCATTGCAAATAGGAAAGATTGCACAAGGAAAATAAAACCATTTCAACTCTGAGCTTCTTTTATCTGCTGCAGCACAACAGAGCTGAAAACAAAGATTTTGAGATTTCTAATCTCTAAAAGATTGTTTTTATACGCTGCAAGAATGATGACACCAGTGGAAATAAACAGTGCTTGTGGCATGAGACGGTTTCTCTGCGTGTTGGACGTGAAGATTACTCAGTCACTCCTGTTTCCCCCTTCTCTTCATGTATGTTCACCGTACAGCCGCTTACCGCCCCTCCCCCATTCAGTCACCCTCTCTACTGTATGTTGTGAGAATGAGCTGCTGGACTGAAGTAGAGCAGACTCCTCCCCTGGCAACAGCGGCTAGTCTTTTTATCCCAGGTCATCCGAGGGAAGTGGGCCATGCAGAGAGGCTCTAGGGATGCAACAGGGAAAATATACTGTAGATACAGTAAATTAGAATAACCGTAAAGCCTGGCGACTTGAGTGCAATTATAAAATCATGAAATGCAGGAATTATTTTATTTACTTTGACTTGTTCAAGTTGCCGCTGTTGTAAACTCAAAATGTCTTGTTTTGTATGTTCAATTTAGTGTTGTTCTTGTGGTCTGCAACACATTTCATAAAATGTTGGCATGGTGACTTTTTGTCACAGTCCAATGACGTTATTCTTGCTCACAACACCAGAGGTTTTCTGTTTTTAGGGATACTAAATATTGAAGCACTTTTGGGGTTAATTTGTTCCATTCTTCCAGCAAAAGCATAAGTTGCGCAACATTATGAGGTGGAGTTATTACTTATGTTTCAGTGTTCTCTGCAAATTGTCTACAGGAGGACTGAAAGCAATTCAGTCCAGTATTGTAGGTGTTTATTACATTAAAGGTATTGTGACATGATGTTGGAAATTTGCATATTTGTCAGAACATATATATCTTATATCATTGAGCTCTGTTCGTTTTTGCAAAATAAATTATAAATATATTAAAATTTTATTCCAAGTTATGGTAGTTTTTTTCTCTGGGATACGCCCCTAAAAATCAGCGCATTTCCGCAAAACGTCATCTTGACGTGACAACGGGAAGGCACGCTCCAACGTGCATTTAAATAATAATGGCGGAGCATGTCCGATCGCGTCTGAGATATCATTTTAAGACAGTAAATCTTCCAAAACTCTCATTAATAAACACTCCCTGAATAAAAAGAAATTACAGATGTTACCTGATCGCGCAGACATAATTTGAAAATACATACATAGCTACGTGTTTGCTCCGGGCTCTCGGCTAATGTTTCTTAGAAGCTATCTTGGGTAACAGAGTCCCTGACACCGGTCACGTCTGAGATATATCATTTTAAGACAGTAAATCTTCCAAAACTCTCATTAATAAACCCTCCCCGAATAAAAAGAAACTACAGATGTTACCTGATCGCGCTGACATAATTTAAAAATACATACATAGCAACGTGGCCTGTATCTCGGCTAGTGTGTTAGCTGCTATCTCGGCTTATTCCCTGTCGCGTCAGCGATATATCATTTTAAGACAGTAAATCATCCAAAACTCTCATTAATAAACCCTCCCCGGATAAAAAGAAACTACAGATGTTACCTGATCGCGCAGACATAATTTAAAAATACATACATAGCTACGTGTTTGCTCCGGGCTCTCGGCTAATGTTTCTTAGAAGCTATCTTGGCTAACAGAGTCCCTGACACCGGTCACGTCTGAGATATATCATTTTAAGACAGTAAATCTTCCAAAACTCTCATTAATAAACCCTCCCCGAATAAAAAGAAACTACAGATGTTACCTGATCGCGCAGACATAATTTAAAAATACATACATAGCTACGTGTTTGCTCCGGGCTCTCGGCTAATGTTTCTTAGAAGCTATCTTGGCTAACAGAGTCCCTGACACCGGTCACGTCTGAGATATATCATTTTAAGACAGTAAATCTTCCAAAACTCTCATTAATAAACCCTCCCCGAATAAAAAGAAACTACAGATGTTACCTGATCGCGCTGACATAATTTAAAAATACATACATAGCAACGTGGCCTGTATCTCGGCTAGTGTGTTAGCTGCTATCTCGGCTTATTCCCTGTCGCGTCAGCGATATATCATTTTAAGACAGTAAATCATCCAAAACTCTCATTAATAAACCCTCCCCGGATAAAAAGAAACTACAGATGTTACCTGATTGCGCAGACATAATTTAAAAATACATACATAGCTACGTGTTTGCTCCGGGCTCTCGGCTAATGTTTCTTAGAAGCTATCTTGGCTAACAAATTCCCTGACACCGGTCACGTCTGAGATATATCATTTTAAGACCGTAAATCATCCAAAACTCTCAGGAGCCAAGATGGTCTAGTGGCAGGGCTTTTGACTACGGATCCGAAGGTCGCGGGTTCGCGCCCCGGCCACTACCCAGCTTGGGGTGTCTATGAGTGCACACCTATTTCTCCAGCTCCCCGGGCGCTTTCGGGCTGCTCACTGCACCACCTGGTAGGTGGTTGGGTTAAATGCAGAGACGAATTTCGTCTGTGTATGGGAACATACGCAGATGACAGGAATAGACATTATTATTATTATTATTATTAATAAACCCTCCCCGGATAAAAAGAAACTACAGATGTTACCTGATCGCGCTGACATAATTTAAAAATACATTATTAGAAAAGTGTGTGTGCTACTGATTCGGCTAGCTTGTTAGCAGCGAACATAAAGAATTTGCCGTGATAATTGGCTTTATACACTCACAGTGTATAAAGTAAAACAACATGAACTCACGTAAAATATATAGTTTATAATCTAAAACACTACACACCTCCGATTATGTTTACACAAAGACTTACTCATCTCCTGGACAGTCTTCCGATGGTCCCTGCGTTGTTTTGACGTGGTAGCTGTGGGACTTTCTTCTGTAGATTTTCTTTTAAAAATAGTAGGAATAGCATCCGGTTTTAAAAGTCTTCTGAATCTTACTGGTAATCCTAAAGATTCTTGTAAACCAGGTCTTTCCTGAAAACAATCGGCAGTAAAATGGTCGTTGCAGACATACGAGTAGGAACCCACCGGTCCTTGTCTGGTCCATTCTTGTCGAAGTTTCTCATCTTTTAGAAATTTGTGAAGGCTCACTTGTTCACTGCTGATATTAGAACACCCAAATGCGCTACAACGTGACAGCATTTTTCAAGTTTCACAAATAAAAGAGGCGATCCTTCAGGAAATGAATCTGTATGGCAAGCAGTTAACACACCAAACAAACGGGCAAGGCTCTGCCTTCTTCCCGTTGTCACGTCACACTGATGTGATGACGTATTGCGGAAATGCGCGGAATTTTAGGGGCGTATCCCAGCAAGTACCAGAGAAAAAATTAGCATAATTTAGAATAAAATTTTAATATATTTATAATTTATTTTGTAAAAACGAACAGAGCTCAATGATATAAGATATATATGTTCTGACAAATATGCAAATTTCCAACATCATGTCACAATACCTTTTAACCTTTTCTAATTGCTGCAGAATATGGGTTTCTATTGCATACTGAAGAGAAGGAATAGATGTGGTCTTAAACACATCATGGAAAACTCTGTGTACTTTTCTGTAATATTGCTACAATCAAAGATGACACTGAAATAATCTCATATTTTCATGGAGCCTGGATTGTTGTCTTTTTAATCATTCAGTTTTGGACAGTTTTGCATTTTCTCTGAAGCACACAATGTTCTTTTTCTTTTAAACTCAATCTGGTTTACTGATTTGTTTGACTGTATTGCACATTTCGTCAGTGCGATTGTCGATTCCAGTTATTTTCACACTCGAAGTCTGTGCCAGTCAGTCTAGGCAAAGTTGTCAGGCTATTTTTGCCCAAAGTTTTAATGATGGTCTAAAAATATGTCTTGCATTCAATTCTGCAGCTAAAAAAAACATAATTGTAATTAGGAATGTGCGATATGGCCTAAAATTCATATCACGATATGTATTGTGAAGGGTGGCGATAACGATATATATCGCTAGATATGTTTTTGGTATAAAACTTGCAATAGGAATGAAAAAAAAAAAGCATAGGGTGTCATTTTGCCATAATTTATTTTGAA
This sequence comes from Garcialebias charrua, assembly GCA_038048925.1. NCBI lineage: Eukaryota > Metazoa > Chordata > Actinopteri > Cyprinodontiformes > Rivulidae > Garcialebias > Garcialebias charrua. Next base: position 53,247 of record JBBPBX010006559.1, on the reverse strand, counting down.
AACTGCTATACCACAAAATAATCTCTATTAAGAAAATTTCACTACTAGGTCCAGAGAGTTTTTAAATAATTAACAACTCAAGCATTAGGCTTCTTTCTTGTAGTGCAAAACAGTGCAAAATATATCTTGTGTAGTTTTAGCCATAAGTTTTAAACTAAAGAATATGTTGTTAACTCTTAACAGTTTCCAATATTGTCACTTGAGAAATGAACAGTAACAGAGCAGCATTTTACACTGAAAAACACTTCACCCTCCAACCCTCTAGAGGTCGTTTCCTTCAGTTTTAAAGTCCATGACCCACCATGTTTTCAAATTGCATCGCATTAATATTTAGTAGTGACTTAAATAATAAAACAAGAGCGTTTATTGATATTGTAGAGAAATAACGCTAAATGTGTTATTTCATGATTTAAAGGAGTTTTTAACGCAGCAGCAGCAGCCTAATGTTTCCCTCTCCATATATGGGCATTGACGTCATTCCATATATGGGCATTGACGTCATTGAAGTATCCGCCTTGAATGCAGGCGGAGCATCATGCATCAACAGCTTCCTTATTTCTGACCAGAGTAGTTAAGAATACAACTAATAAAAACGATGTGTTGCCTAGTTCTGCTGCAATACCTCGAAGGATGGCGTTAGTGTTCATTATTTCCCCATAATCAAAAGGATTCATAATGGATTTATAAAGTGGACCGACCAGCGAAGAAGGCTCGCACCTCGACAGTTATGAGAAATCGGGAGGTTTTGCGGGTAAGACTTTTGCTCAATTTAATTTTTGACATCAGAACAGAATGAATATTAGAACAGGCTTTTAAATGTACCATAGTGTGGTAATATTCACGCCACTTTTTCATGAAAATCTGCGTCGCTATCCTGTGGCTAGTTAGCATAATAATGTGTACATCAGTTCTCGTTTTTTCTCTGCATTACATTGCACGGAATTAATAAACATCCCCCAATGTCTGAGTTAGGCACAAACATAACTGTGAAGTGTGTACAACTCTTCAGCCATAAATAAAAAAGATAAAAACAAAATTGCGACGATTTAAGGGGATTTAAACTGGTAGAGCGGTGTGTGTCTGCTGTTTGTAACTGCGTAGGTGACTTGTGTGTCCGCGGCAGCGGGTGACGTGAGGTCCACTCGGTGTGTCCGTGGCTGCCAGCGCGGGTGACGTGAGGTCCGCTCTGTGTGTCCGTGGCTGCCCGCGCGGGTGACGTGAGGTCTGCTCGGTGTGTCCGTGGCTGCAGCAGCGGGTGAAGTGAGGTTTTAGCACTGAAATCATCATCACTCTCATAAACCTCCATCAGAACTCACTCGGTGCCTTCTGACTGGATCCTTTTTTTACGTCATTCCGGAGTTCGGCAATCATCGGCGGGGTTTCCGGATGCTTCCGTGACTCCGTTGTTTTTTTTGTTTTTTTACACTTGCCTGGCCCAAATGCAAAAATGAAAATAGACATCATATTCTACTACAGTAATTGTCCAATATGGTGAATTGTTACTGTCACGGTGGGTGTTGTGTTGTCCTTTAAGGAGAGCTGACAAGGCAACCAGTTTCCTTTGTGGCTTTGACCAGAGGGTCTCGCAGTAAAATCACACAACACAGCGTTCTGTTCACAGATCAGAAGGCAGGTTTCTCTAAAGCTGACCAACGCTTACTTTAACTTTTGACAAAAAAAAAAGGAAAAAAAAAAGACTTTCGACGGAACACAGCGTTTTGCGCATGCGTCCGAATATGGCAAGCCGGACGTAGTTAGCTTATAGCTTCGCTACTTAGCACTCGAAGAAAATAATAATAATAATCATTTTATTTAAAAGCGCCTTTCAGGACACCCAAGGACACTTAACAAACCAATACAGTTCAAACATTATCAGTGACAAATTGAAATATAAAATACATAAAGATTATAAAATGCAAAATAATAAAAATACATTTAGTAAAGTTAATGATAAGCTAGTCTAAAGAGATGTGTTTTCAGGGCTGTCTTGAACAGAGAAAGGGAGGTGGTGTTTCGAAGGTCTGGCGGTAGAGCGTTCCAGAGGTGAGGGGCAGAGCAGGTGAAGGCCCTGCTCCCCATGGTGGAGAGGCGGGCAGAGGGTACATGGAGATGTAGCGAAGAGGAGGATCTGAGAGAGCGTGATGGGATGGAGATTTGTAGGAGGTCAGATAGATAAGGAGGGGCAAGGTTGTGGATAGCTTTGAACGTGAGAAGTAGAATTTTGAAGATGATGCGTGATTTAACCGGGAGCCAGTGGAGCTGCTGCAGGACAGGAGTGATGTGGTTATAGTAGGAGGTTTGACAAAAAAGAACTTTTGACGGAACGCGTTGTGCGCATGCGTCCGAATATGGCAACACTACGGCAAGCCGGACGAAGTTAGCTTATAGCTTCGCTACTTAGCACTCGAAGAAAAGACTTTAACACCACTTACGCACAGTTTTCAACACAAAAAAAAGTATCGATTAACTCTGACAACTGTGATTTTCTGCGGTTAGCTGGTAGAAGTCAGAGCTCTATCGTTGGCAGCACTTTGAGATTTTTATTAATGAAAAGTGCATTATAAATTGAATTCATTATTATTATTATTATTATTATTATTATTATCGTAGGCTAAATTTCTATAGTCTCTACCGTGTACCGTTTATATCGCGCATCCCTAATTGTAATTCACAGCAACTAGTGTCAAAACTATTTTGTGAATGAGCACATTCCCCCACTGCTTTTTGCCCAGCCATTATGGCAAGTAGTCTATATACTGTTTCCTACAAAGTATATGAAGCAAAAAGTGTTTTTAAAGGAGACCACATATTGTTTTTTTTAATTTTTATGGTATTTCTGTGGGCTATCCAGACCCTATTCATTCAATTTAATGCACAAAATAATTCTTAGATAATAAAATATCCCCTTTCTAGTTATGCATTTTCTGACTTCCGTTCTAAACGACCGGTTTATGATAATGAGCTCTGAATGCCACGCCCTACAAAGATCTGTTTACATTTACTCCGCCCTCTGAAACAGCCAGTATCTCTAATATGTTGTTGTTTTAAAATTAGCTCTTTTTTAATTACTCATTTGACTTACTGTTAGTGCTAGCTTAAGATAACTTACCGAAAGCCGTCTGCGCGCGCCGCCATTTGCAGCTCCTTTTAGCATTAGCCCACCTCCGAGGCTAATGATAGCTCTTCCTCCTCCGGCACACCGCCAGTTAACCGTTCGTTGCATGCGGCGCTTTTGGGAGCGATCGCTGCTTCAGTCCACACACACACAAAGTTCACAGAGTGTCTCCAGTTAATTTATCCATATGAGGCAACCTCTGACCGGACCCCACGGACCTCAAAATCCAGCAGTTCCCGCACCCAGATGGTCCCTTCGCCGGGCCAGCGGTCTGCTCGTTTTATTTCTGCCGGCTGCGCGTTGGGAGCGATCGCTAAAAATTGAACTAAAACGTAAAAATAACAATTATACTTTATTTATAAAGCCATTTAAAACAACCACATCTGCAACAAAGTGCTGTACACATGAAATTAAGAACATTTAAACAAAAGATGAGATGAAATCAGGAATCAGGTGAGGGGCTGGACTCAGGTTTGGTGTGGGTTGTGGCTGCGGTTTGTGACGTCACAAACCACAGGAAGTGAGAACGAAACGTTTCTATCACAGACAAATAAATCTACTTAGAGTAAATAAACCACTGGGTGTATTTCTTTGGCCCTAAGACTGTTTTTTTATGAAGTACATACCCAAAGTTGAGTAAAAAAAACATTAAAAAGTGAATTTTGAATCTGTGGTCCCCTTTAAGTCCTATTGTACCTATTTTGTTTATTTCATCTACAAATGAGTGACTAATCAGCTTACCGGTAACTGTTAAAAATGTCAGCTCAGTCCTTATTTTCACAGTTTCAAGATCCTAACACCACAACAATTTCAACTTCAATAAATATTTTCACACAACTGTGCTCATGCCACTTATCAGTGCCTGTGTTTGTTCAGTAGAATAATTTTAAATCTCTCCCATAGCCTTTAAAATGAAAAATGAGGATTTCTGTGTTTTTCTTTAATTTTTTACCGGCAACATACCGGTTGTGACACGATACATTTAAACCTGATGCATGCTCAATAATCCAGGTATAAAAAGAAAAAAAAAAAGCTAAGTCTGGTCCTCTGGACATTCAAAAAAAAATGTTTTCAAAAAAAAAAAAGGCTTTATTTTTATTTTTTAAATGTCCAGAGGACCAGACTTAGCATTTTAGACGATACATTTAAGATTATTTGTTGTCATTTATTGTCATCAATGCAGAAACTACTTAATGTTCATTCCTGCTATCTATAAACACTTTCTTGGTGTCAACCCTGGACCTTCCATTGGCCTTTGCCAGCAAGGCTTGTTTAGCTTGACCTGGTTATTTGTGTTGCACCACTTAACTTCAGTTTACAACACATGAGTAATGTAATGTGATTACTTAACTGTCTGAGGGCTAGTTGTCCTTTCATCATGTCGTTTGGGCTTTGGCCCATTCTGCAACCTGCTGTTAGTCTTTATTGACTGCAGGCCTTCACCTCTACTGGCGTACAGAGAATAACACCTCTGAGTGTTGGAGTTACACTGTCCTGCATCATCTGTCCAGTCCCACTACGCTGTTCCTCTCCAGCATTACTGTGTCTCATCTTACTTTGCGTGGATGCCTAACTGCCCTTCTTTATGTCACCAGGTACCCAGACATGCCGGCCCTACATTCACAGGTCCCGACCTCACAAAGGGACACCCGAACTTGGCGGGAACCCCGCCTGGTCATGCCCACTCCCCGGTGCTCTCTCAGGTATCTTTACCCACGGCTTCCCCATATCGCTACCCTAAGGGCTGGGAGACGGGCGGAGGGGTGAGTTTGTCACTATGGCAGCCGTCTTCATCTGCATGTTCACTGTTGGTCTTCGTAATTATGCTTTTCTGTCTGTGACATTTATTTAATTATTGTAGGTGAATTGGTTGCTGGTTTTGTGCACATTTATCTTAAGTCTGGTTTTATACAATTCTGTTCTCTGTTTAGAGAATCGTGTGCAGGAATGGGTCAATTTAATCAAATAGTGTTCGATCAGAATAGATTTAAAGTCTAAAACTCTTTTGCACACATCATGCTCTGCTTTTTATAATAACCTGAGAACACAGAGTGTTGTTTTCAAGTCTGAATGAGCAGCCTGGTGGTTTTCTTTAACAAATCATAATGACAGTCTTACACGTCTGAAACTCGAGTAACATTTGCATATCACTAATAACAAAGTACTAGTCTGAACTGCTTTGTTCTCTTTGACAGAGCAATGCTGCTGTAATTTCTGAGCTCTCTAACAGCGCGTTATTAAATTAATGAATTACAGCCCTGTTCAAAATTACCTACTCCATGGAGTTTCCTATACATAATTAGCTCCCGTATATGTAATTAGCTCCAACACCCACAATTTTTTCCTCATTTATTCAAATAAACATTCTGTATCTGCTTTCTAGGTTTATCTTCTGCTTCAATCTTGCTTTGTTTTAAGACAAATCATAATGTGCTTCTTGAGTTGAAAAAAAAATCTGATGTTAAAATAATATGAAAACTTAGAAAACTGCAGTTTAGTGCTTTTATCTTTTGAGCTCCCTAACTAAAAAATGGTGCTCAGAAATAAAAAGGTCAACATTTTTTAAAGTTACAATTGGGGTTGTGATACTATTTAAATCTCTATGCAAGAATCCAGTCAAAGTTTTGTTTAAACATGTAGGATAGCAATATTTTGATAGGATTATGTTACACCAGTGCACCTTCACACCTTAATACATTGTTACTAGTACATACAATATGAAATATCATCATAAAATTGTCATGCTGTTTGAAATGCTTACAACTCAGTCTGTGAGCTATCTAATCCTGCTCAGATGACAAATACAGGTAGTCCTTGACTTACGACGGCCTCGATTTACGACGTTTCGGGGTTAAGACACACATCTCCATTAAAAAAAAAAATTTTTTTAATTTTTTTTTTTTTAAGTTGATTTACCCAGTTTCCGGCCAGTTTCCGGCCAGTTTCCGGCAGTTTCCGGTTTCCCGTTTTGCTAGCTGTGGAGGCTACAGTTGCCTGTACTCTCTAAAAAAGCTAAGTCTGGTCCTCTGGACATTCAAAAAACAAAACAAAACTTGTTGGAGCAAGCTGGACAGGCAGAAACAGGCAGCAGCTGTGGAAAAGCTGTTTTATGGATGGCGATTTTACAACGTAAACAAATGGAGAATCTGGAGGAGGGAGAAACGGAGTAAATGGCCTCACCAGCAGTCCAGAGTAGGAAATTAACTCTTTTTTTCCCCTTCATTATGGCTCTGAAATGTATGTGTATTTTGATAATTATGTAGGGTACTGTGTTAGGATAGGCTAAGTGCTTGTAAAATACAGTACCGTACTGTACATATAAGGTGCAGTTTGGAAGTATGTTTCGAGTTACGTTGAAATTCGAGTTACGACGGAGCATAAGAATGGAACTCCGTTGTAAGTCGGGGACTACCTGTACTGCACACTTGTTTTTTTGTCACACGTGTTTGTGAATCTAGCTGTGAAGGAAATTATTGTAAACGTGCCTGAATGCTGTCACTTTAAACAAAATGATCAGGTCATTAATGCTGAGTACGAGAACAGTTTCTGTCCACATCTGTCGATAAACATGCGTCACATATTACGGCAGTTTAACCATTTTGATTTTGATTTAGAACGGGCAAATCCTGTGTAGATAAAATAAGAAAAGTCTTATTAGGTGGCAAATACACAGACACGCAGTTTTTTTTTTATATATCCATTATTTTTTTTATTTTTTTTAAACTGTGAGAAATGAGCACACGAGAAGTAAATTAACACAGTTTAAACAGTAAACTTTAATTTTTCTCCTATTTGTTTTAATGTGATGCTTTGTGTGGCCTTTTTGCTGTGGTACTCTTAACTTTTAAGAAACACAACAAAATTATATAAAACAAATCTGAATTTATAGTATTTCTTCTGGTGCTTTTGATTTGTAGATTTTGGTTTGTTGGGTAATGTTTAAGAAAAAATAATTGAGTAAATAAAAAAGATAGGAGTTAAAAACACTGGCTTCTTTCCTCTGTTCTGAGTAAAAACTGAAATCTTTTTTTTTAAGAGTCATTTATATGAAAGAAGTACAGGTAGTCCTTGACTTACGACATTGGTCCGTTCCTACGCGGCGTCGTAAACCGATTTTCGACGTAAGTCGGAACATACGTACATACTGCACCATATACAGTGCATGTACAGTACTGTATTACCAAGCACTTAGCCTATCCTAATACAGTACCCTCCAGAGCGGCGTACAGTACAGTACAATATTCTTCCGCCGCCGCGTTACGACGTTTATGACGTAAAACCACGTAATTCGAAATAAGGCTTTTCATAGTAAATGGGAGATTCATCGTAACCCCAAAATGTCGTAACTCGAGACCGTTGTAACCCGAGGACTACCTGTATGACGTTTTGGAAATATTTATCATGTTCCAGTTTGTGTCTTCGAGTACGTTTTCCAACTATCATGAGATCAGTACATGTGACCAAGTTGAGATTGGCAAACAACTAAATGGGAGTGACAAAAATGGAATAACAGTTTATTACATAATATACTCACTGTCTTCACCTCCAGTGAGGGTATTTATTTCATTCTTTGGAATAATCCCATACCATTTTGTAAAAGTACCTTTTTAAGTTTCCATTCAGTTCATTTCAGACAATGATGCCGTGTTACTTGCATTTGTGACTGTCTTGTTCCGCTCACCTACAGGCATGTTGACACTGTGACTCAGCATCTCTGGATGTATATAACTGTGCATGTGAGGAATCTAGTTGTTTCTCTTTGTCATTATAGCCTACTGGCCCACTGCCTCACCCCAAACCCGCTCATGTCACTTGCCTTCTATAAATATCTGTGTTAGCCAGCACAAACTTCAGTCATCACGATGGCTGCAGCAGCAGATGCTTAAAGAAACAAGGAAAATCTGCTTAAACCCTCCTCTGCCACACTTGATGAAGAATAAAGGAAGATGGGATTTGCGGTGCTCGAGGGTACCAATTATCTTTGGAGTACATAAACCCCACTTTCTCCCATCAATATTCAGCACATGTTAGCGCTGCAATGCATGGTGTTTTGTTCTGAACTGCATGTCCTGTACCATGTGAAATGTCATCATTGATTGCTGTTTACTTTTCAGTCATTATGCAACAAACTCTCTCCTTAAGTGTCTCTCGTATTTCTTTCTTTTTTGACAGCCTCCCTACAACCCTGGGCAAAACGCTGGCTCTGCTCCTTTAGTGTATTCTGCGCACAGCCAAACACAGCCAATGAATGCACAGCCACAGAGTCGCCCGGTGAGTTGCTCTCCGTTTTCTACATTTCCAGAGGACTTTCTATTCCTCCACAGATTTTTTGTTGCTTCTTTGGTGACTTGTTGAAAACAGTGATGTGACAAAGAGAACCAAAAAAAAAAAGACCACCAAGAGCTTGCCAGCTGTTGACTGATCTTGGTTTGATTTTGCTGATGAGGTACTTAAACATAGGCTGCACTGATTTAATGGGGTCATATTGTTCCTAATGGGCTCGTTGTGGGAGTTCTTATCAGCGATAACGCAAAGGAAACAAGTGTGTGCTCCTTCATTTTTTTAATCTTCCTCTGTAACTGTAATAGGTTTCACATATTGACGTAAACCTCTAATAATAAACAAGACTATTCCCTCAATGTAAAGAGCATTTGCCTGCGGATAGAAGAGTTCATGTCGGTCATCAGGGTGCAGGCTTAAAGTAAAGATCTCTAGGAATGTTAAATGTTACATGCCTGACCGGTATGGAAGAAAGAACACCCCAACAGTATTGCAGTGTTTAACAATCTTTTCTCCATCTTCAAATCTTTGCTCAGTTAGAAACTGTAAATCTTGACCTTTGCAGAATTCACAGTTTCAGACTGCTGTGTCATTTTCGACAATTTTTTTTTTACCGCTTGTTTAATTTTGCATTTCAGATTGGCCAAATGCATAAAACCTGTCATGTGACAATCCTGTGAAAGGCCAATGGAAAATACCCAGATGTGATCATGTCTTTGAATTACTCATAAATCTTAACCAACTCTTGCTGAGCATCCATCAGAAGTAAAAAGCCAACTAGCTCTCAGTCAGTGGATATTTTCAGACTACCGTATATGGTTACATATATAAGGCTTATCACAAAGACTAAAACATCTTTTTAGTTTAGTAGAAAGGGATTCAACGTATGAAATTACACCTGAGTTGTCTTGTAAGCATAAATAAACTAGCTGAATTAATGTCTAAATTACAGAGTATGCTTAAAAGGCTGGTCCTGCATCATGTGCTATGTTTCTTAAAAGTTTTGTTGTGTTTTCAAGTGTCTGCCTCCGTTGCATGTTTTATGCCATAACTGTGTCTCCTATGCTCTCTGTTCTCCCTGCTTTGCCATCACTGCTTCAATCTCCCCGCTGGACCTCTCCTCCCTCCCCCACCAGTTTGCTACGGGCCCTCGACCAACCCACCATCAGGTAATTTGCCCCTGCTGAATGCTCCTCCTGCTCCCCCTTTTGCACCGTCACCGTTAAAGTGTTTTGCTGGTCTTATCGGGAAAAAAAAGGCTTTTTGTGAGGGAGTCTACTGTTGCTTTAAAAAAGTGCCATAAAAACAGGTTAAAAGGTTTAGATTTTCACGAGGTGTTCTTGTGCCTGGTTTAAGTTTAATGAGCTGGAAGAAGTTGCTGCACTTGTTTAGTTTCTATGAGTGAGCAGAATTTCTTCTTACATGGTATCTTGTCCTCCAGTGAATGTCCTAGATCTAATTGTCTGTAAAATACTTTTGTGAGCACGATTTTTTTTTGTGTCCTGAGGCCGTGATTACATAAAGATATTCAAGCTTGAACTCTGTTCTATACATTAGATGTTGGTTCTCATGTCTGACATCAAATCAGTGATCTGAAAAAGGAAAAATATCCATCAAATTTTTTGTTTTAAGTTATTTTTTTATGGCATTGTTTATGTTTGTAGTTGTAGAAGTACTTGTGAGCCATTTTTGCATTACAGTAGTTAAATACAGTGTAATGTGCCTCTGTTCATAGAAGGACATTTATTGTTTTCCTGACTGGACATTTGAAGAACATTTTGGAGACACTGGAAGTAAACATGTGTTTACAAGTACCACTGTGTCGACGGGCTTGTCGCAGTCTCTTCAACAGGTCTTGTCGTTTTAAGGATAAAGCAGGTCAAAGTAAAAGCAGCTGATCGTGTTTCATCAGTTGTCAGTTTTTAGCTACGCCTCAGGAGTTGCAAAAATAAACGCTGTTTTTGTTCAGTGGAAATATTTTTTGTCTGCGTTTCAGGAAAATACTCAACCACACAGCTAGTTTTGTCTTTAGAGCAAATGATTTTAGAATATAATTTTTAAATTGAGGTGCTTTATTTTAGGGCAGGCCATGGATAAGTGTGTTTAGGCTCTGCTTTGGATTCAGACATGCTACTTGATTTAAACTCAGGTGCATTTCTTTTAAGGAGGGATACCTTGTCTTTGGAATTAGCCTTCATACATTGCATTGATTCTTTAGAAAGCAAACCAAGACTTTGTTTCATAATAATTTTATTATAATCCTGTTTTATCACTTATTTCACGTCTGATTTTTATTTTAGATGGGAAAGAGGTTTTTGAGTTTCTGTTGATGCTCATTGCGTCGCATCTGCAACAGAAAACAATCAATTACAGTATACCTTATTTTACAGAATAAACAGGAATATTTTGTGTTCTGGTTGAGCATATTCAAGAACAGCTAAGATTGATTGCATGTCGACTGGCTTCAGCGTCTGCGTTCCTGCCTGACACTTGTGTAAATTATAAACCAGACTGTGTTGAGACATTTGACACTCAGAACTAACATCATAAGATTTTGAGGGACATGTTAATGTTTTGATGTTTACCAGGTCAGTGTTTATAAAAATGTTAATGTGTTACGCTGTGGATACTTAAGAGTCTCACATGTCTAGGTTGTGAAATCCAGTCCATGTGGCGTCTAGTTTTCTTTTATGTTTGTTGATTCGTGAGACGATTCAATGCAGCTGCCGGCCACAAGACTGATGTGTTATTTAAGTCCCAGCTCCTCCAGATCAGCCTGGAGTAACCTGCTGTCTGGCATCACCTTCTAGATGCTTCTGTGTGGACACGTTTTAGACAGACTAATAATAGTGCTGTGTCAAAGTGTAACGGGTGCGTCTGCGAGCGATAGTTTGATGCGCACACTCGAGTGCATGCTCTGGCTGTCACAAACTGGCCCTGAGATTTCTTGTGTCTCCACGGAAGTAGAATCGGAAAGCAGATGAAGCTGAACAGTGGCTCTTTATGCTTCTGAAGAAAACGGCTATTATTCTCCTGAAACAAACTCGTTGCACAGAAAAAGATGACTTAGGATGAGAAAATTGATTTGGCCAGATTAAACATGTTCCCAGTTACAGGTCGGTTTAAGAACAACTTCACTGGTTTTGAAGTGCATTAAGTGTAGGACCAGAACTTATTTACCTCTGAATCAACCATTTTTTTCTTAGCATTTCGTGGTGATGACTTTCTCTAATACCGTAATCTAAACTACGCTTGTGTAGGACTTCTTTGTAGGACTGAAGTAGTAAAGATGTCACTCATTTTTATCAGATTTCTTTCTTGAACTCACCACCATACAGGGCGTAATGATGAAAGCATTATTTAAATTACAAATTTAACAACACAATCATACTGTGTCAGTCTGTTCTCATTGTTTCTTTACGTAAAATGTTACTCAAAGATACAGAAACATTTGTATTTTACTCCTCCATAGACACTTTTAATTGAATCTGTTTCCAAAGAGCTAAATTACAGCTCTGTTAGGGAAAGGAAATGGCATCAATTACCAATAAATTACATAATGAAGCATTACATTAAGTTATTTGCAGACTTGATCAACATAGTTTTAAAAATGTATAACCTCTCAGGTAAACCACTTTGGGATGAGAAAGTATGTGTTGATTATTTGCATGATTACAGTATTTTCTGGTGTATAGGTCGCACCTGTGTATAGGTCGCACCTACGTTTAGCTCTGCTGCAAATGTCTGCCACAGGAGCGCACAGCAAGGCTTTTAAGAAGATTAACACTTAAAAACAATTATTTGTTTGATAAAAATTATAGCAAATATATGTCTGAGCTGAACTTTTCCTTAATAAATGAATGTAATTGTGAAATGAGCTGGATTTAAAAATTTGTTTCACCGAAAGTGATAACAAGCCATATATAGGTCGCACCTGAGTATAGGTCGCAGGCCTTGAAAAAAACCATAAAAAGGTGCGACCTATACACCGGAAAATACGGTATTTATTTATCAGAGGTTTAATAGTATTCATGTCAGTGAAGGTCTCCACTATCACCCTTTAAATCAAATGACCCTCAGTTAATTTTTAAATGTTATTTTTATAAAAAGGCTACACAACTACCCTGAAAGCTACCACACACCAACAGATAGGAAAATACTTGAAAGTTAATTATTTCTTTAAAGTATTCCCATTTTCCTTATTTGCATTTTATTCACATTTATTGACTTGAACAGGTCCAAGTTGAAGTAACATAACAGCCAACCACACGAACAGAAGGTCAAACCAAGTATTTTTTCCAGTCATATCCAATGCCAGTGACAAACACTGCAAATAACTCTGGTCTGGCATAAAGTGAATGTAGCTTGATTAAAAGTTAAAGTTGACAAAAACAAAAGTTAGATTAGATAAGTCTGCAGAAGTGACACGTTTTTGACAGAATATCTGAACTGCTTACTGAAAGAAACGATTTCAGACATGGGTAGTTCAAAAATACTGGCTTTTTAAGTTTTAAATTGGAGGGGATCTCTTAAAATTAAATAAATGCTCTTAAAATCATACTTTAAAATTTATAATATAATAATTTATAATTGTTGGTGTTTGAACATAACAAATTTAGGTTAATACATATACTAAATATACTTATGTGGGTGGATTTGAAGTTGTACCGTAACTGGAAATTTACCAAAATAAACACATTTTATTTATTGTGCATGATGGTTTCAGCTTTATTTACAGTTTAAACTGTATCATGTTAAACTTGAGCCCACTGAGCACTTTGTACCATAATCTTTTAATATTTAAATGCTTGCAACTCTAACATATTTACAACTATACTGTACATGTCATATCAGGGCAGTACATGACACCAGGTAAAGAATGGTTTGCGATTTTGACTGATTCTTCCCACAAATCACCACCTAAACTGGTGCGGCCGTGGTGTAGTGGTAATGGCAGTCGTCTCCCGATCGGAAAGTTGGCGGTTCGACTCCCGGGACCCGCACCATGTGTCGTTGTGTCCTTGGGCAAGACACTTAACCCTGAGTTGCTCCCGGTAGGACTGGAAAGCACCTTGCATGGTAGTCTGCCGCCACCGGTTTATGAATGTGTGTAGCATTCAATATATGTGTAGCACTTTGAGATTTTCAGTAATGAAAAGTGCGTTATAAATTGAATTATTATTATTATTATTATTATTACCTACGTGTGTCAAACTCAGTTACCATAAGGAGTCAAAATTTAAAAACTTTTATCTGATGCACGGGCCACTTTCAGCTGATACATTAACTCGAGTCAGATACCTGATATATTTTCTTGGTTGCATGTTCATCAACAAGAGTTTGATTGGTCTCATTAGACGTTCTGTTGCTCTTTCCACATCAGAATAAATAATGACAGAATGATCCAACTGTCTTACTGGCTTCAAAAGTTAGCCAGCTTGCAAGAGACGTCTATACTACTAAATGATGTATTTATCAGTGTTTTTCAAAGAAAAAATTAGAAGAGGTACAATATTTTACATTTAAATTATCATCTTGGGGGACCAGATTTGGCCCGCAGCTCTTGAGTTTGACTTACTGTACTGTATCCATATACAGTAAACCAGTCCTTATTCTGGGATTATCTTCTGTTGGATGCCAATTGAAGCAGCTCAGAGGCAGACTCTTCTGTTATTTGGAGGGAAACCGTTCGTTTCCTGTGTAAATGTGTGTGAATGTTTAAATCTCACCAGTTTGTTCCCTCCGTTGGCTTTTCTCTCTTTACTGCTTTCACCACCCCAGGGAGGATTCAGGCCCATCCAGGTAACATTAACTAGCTCTGTGTCGTCTCTGCAGAGATGCATGGCATGATCAGGATCATCCTGAAATGATCCTGTCCTCTATAACTTATAACCCCTTTACCCTGTGTACCATCACCACCATCCCCACCCCCATCCTCACTGCACTGTATATTCAGTGCAGAGGTCTTTTATCATCATTTGATTCCCCTGTCCTGTCTCCTGTCCCATAGAGGATCATTACTGGACTTGTGAAGTTCTTAAATTTGTACAAAATATACCTCACTCCATTCATTACTCATCTTTAAATATATTAAAAGAATTGCATGCCCTATTAGAGAGATGCCATATATTTCCCTTGTAGATTTGTGTTTTGCTTGTTAATATGACAGAAGTGTCTGAAAATGTAATGTTTTATTTAATATGTTTAGTGGTTTGAGTGTTGGTTTTAGGGTTTGATTTCAGCCGAAGTTAGACAGTTCCTTTTTGCTGATGGTTATAAACTTGTTTTGTCTGTACACTTAGTTCTTTAACCAGCAGTTTTACTTCAGGTGGCTGGTAATCAACAGTTTCCTGGTCATTTCCCAGATTTTCACTTGGCTATTTACAATAAAGCCACTGAGTCTGTTTTAATAAGTTAAAGGTAATTACCCTCCTGGGTGTTTTAGACGGTTTTACAGCATTGTTTATCCTGCTCTCCTTCGCTTGAGGGGAAATGTGATCGGGACTGCATATTCCCAGTCTGAGTTAGCTGTCAAAGCTGTTGGTAGAGTTTTTAGCATGGCACAATGTGCAACATTCTTCTGCCTTCCACACAAACCTCACCAACTTTTCAAACTTTAAAGTATGAATGTATATTTCATAGAAGTCTGCCCGCTGATTTTGCTGTGCTTTCTGTTTTTTAAAACCTTTAATGCACTAAAAATTGTGTGGCAGCTAAAGACATGCCACAAGTTTGTCAAGCAGCTCAGGCACAAAACAGAAAAGTGAAGACATCCAGATGTTCAGAAGTTTGTATTTGCTAAAGTTGGGTAATATGTTTTTCCTTTGTAATAAAATAAATAATTTCATACTTGATTTAAGAATTTTGCTCAGAATAGGCATTTTAAGCAGAAACTTCACTTCTTCGCATCCGTCTATAATTATTTGACCCAATAAATACAGTACTGTATAGTAAAACAGCTGGGGTTGCGGTAGTTCTGTCTGTCTGTCTGAGATGAGGTTTTGTAATCCTGAGGCGGTGCGTTCGACCCTAGGATGCATCAGGAAGTGTATCCGGTGTAAAACAATTGCCAAACAACTGGTGACCCCTGAAGAAGGGATCAGCTGAAAGAAAAACACTATAGTATAACAATTGCAAGCACAAGAAACTGCGTAACAATCACAAATCTCAGCTGCTTCTATCTAATTTAGAACTGTTGCCTGCTTCATGATTTTGCTTAAAATGAGTGTCCACATGGTTGGTACTTGCAGAAAATCAAGGTTTACTCACCCAAAGTCCTGCAGATAAAAATGCTCTAATGAAACAGAGGCTTTGGGTACAGAGACTTGATCTGCTGTTCATTCTGGTAGCTGGGTATCTCTATTTCAACAACACCACCAGTCTGATCAAGAAAGCTCATCAGAACAGGTGTGCAGTGGAGAGCATCCTGTGCTCCAGCATCAACATGTGGCATGGAGGCTGCACAGCTGCAGAAAGAAAAGCTTTGCAGAGAGTGGTGAAGGCTGCACAGAAGTCTGTTGGAGTCAGTCTCCCCACCATCACAGACATCTACACCTCCAGATGCAGAAAGAGAGCCACCTGCATCATGAAGGACCCCACTCACCCAGCACACACACTTTTTGCCCCACTCCCCTAAGGAAGGAGGTTGAGGAGCATTAAGTGTAGAACCACAAGACTGAGGAACAGCTTCTACCCTGAGGCTGTTAGACTCATGATCTCTAACCAGAATAATCACTGTGAAAAAAAATCACACCATGTTGCTGCTGATCTGTTTCATGTTGCTGCTGATCTGTTTCATGTTGCTGCTGATCTGTTTCATGTTGCTGCTGATCTGTTTCATGTTGCTGCTGATCTGTTTCATGTTGCTGTTGATCTGTTTCATGTTGCTGCTGATCTGTTTCATGTTCCT
>JBBPBX010006559.1:0-21889 GCA_038048925.1 Garcialebias charrua | reverse complement strand
CACTTTTATCGCTGCCAACGATGACATAATAGCAAAGTGATTTTAATCAAAACAGCATTTCAGCAGGCCATATGCTCCACCCAGATGTAAATGTGGATCGGAAGAGCAAATCAAACTGGTGTGAATATGATCCAGTCAACCCAACAGCAGTGACTTAAAATCCGATTAAATGCACAATTATCACAAAGATTCACATTTCATCTGAAAAAACTACAATACACCGTGTTATACCTACGTACTTGAACAATTAACTGATCCTAAATAAAAGCAGCACTCTGTGGCAGATGTGTTTTTATTTTAAAAATGACTGCAGCCAAAATGACCAACTGTGCAGTTAAAACGAGTGCAACAAATCTGATGAATAATAAATTACTTCAGGAATTATGTGTGCGTAAGAATACCAAAAAAAAAATTGTAGTACTCACTCAAATATTTAAACCAACAGTTACAAATCTGAAAATGCACAACAACAAACAAAAATCTGACTTGAATGAACTTTGTCTAGAAAGATCTCATCAAATCAGAAAGGAGTCAGAAAGGAGTCAGAATAAGTCAGTGACAGTTGAAGCTCTGGACAACAAATATAAGAAAATTCTAGGGATGCACGACATTATCGGCATGGTATCGATATCGGACGATATTAGTGTTAAAGTTCAATTTCGGACATTGGCCATTCCATCAAAATAACTCACCAATATAAATATAAAAGACACTGTTTTTACATGACAACCCAGTGACAAAGATGCCTGCAGTGTCAGCACAACATAATGATGTCACCAAAAAATGTTCCAATACAGAAACAACTGGACTTTATTTGTAACAGAAGACCTCTCGCTCTTCATATGAGGAGCTTTCTCAATTCAAAGAGCAGAGTGTGAGGATCAGGTTTTAAAGGCTGATATAAGATACCGTACACATACTACATATGGAGATTGACAAATCACACCTCACACCTTAAGTAGGTGTTTCTTAGGGTCTTTGTTAGTCTAATTCACAGATGAGGCTCCTCTGTTCCCATCAGGTGTGAAAATCATCTGGGAATCAGTCCTAAAGCTGCATTATACGTTTTTGAAAGTTGGAATCTGCGACCTCCTCCTCTGTTAAGAGAAGGTTTTTCCCTCTTAATATAAGCAGCTTCCTTCACACCCCTCTCAAACCACCTGTGTTCTCGGTCTAAAATGTGCACATTCTGGTCCTCAAATGAGTGTCCCTTGTCCGTGAACAGCTGAGTCTTGTCCAGAGGAGGTGGCTCTCCTGTGTTGAGCC
Source organism: Garcialebias charrua (assembly GCA_038048925.1). NCBI lineage: Eukaryota > Metazoa > Chordata > Actinopteri > Cyprinodontiformes > Rivulidae > Garcialebias > Garcialebias charrua. The sequence continues at coordinate 20,623 of JBBPBX010006559.1, read as the reverse complement.
ATGCGTCTGTGAAGAGGCTGTTTAGTTTCTCCAACGTAGAGGTCTCGACAGTCCTCGCTGCACTGGACCACATACACTACACCACTTTGTTTGTGTGTAGGTGTTTTGTCCTTAGGGTGGACCAGCCTCTGTCTGAGAGTCCTGCTGGGTTTGAAATTTACTGGGATGTTGTGTTTGTTGAAAATCCTTCTGAAATTATCTGATACTCCAGCAACATAAGGGATGACAATGTTTTTTCGTCTGTTCTCCTTTTTCTGTTTATTAGTGTGTTTTGTAGATTTCCTTGCTGACTTGACAAAGGCCCAGTTAGGACATCCACATGTTTGGAGAGATTTTTTGATGTGTTTCTGTTCCTTTTCCTTCCCTTCTGTCTTCGTGGGGATGTGTCAGCCTTTAAAACCTGATCCCCACTCTCTGCTCTTTGAATTGAGAAAGCTCCTTGGATGAAGAACGAAACGTCTTCTGTTACAATAAAATAAAGTCCAGTTGATTCTGTATTTAACATTTTTTGATTTTATCATGTCCTGGATGACTGAGAATCTTCACCAGCATGAAGAGGTCATGTGCGCCTACCTGATCTCATGGCGGAGAGGAAGAAGTCAAAATGTCGGCGGTGTGCAAGTTTTTTTCCGTTGAAGATATCAGATTCCGAAGATTTTTGGACTACGTTGAGCCTCCTCACTACATCATCCACAGTCTGAGATATTTTTCCGACATAGCCTTACCCGAGTTACAAGCCGTCATTTCCGACGTCACTGAGAAGCTAATAACCGATAGCACTTGAGTGAGTTTTACCACAGACATTTGGACGTCGTGTTAGCTTTGTTAACATGATTAGTCCTACGGCACAATGGACAGACAAAAACTTTGATCTTAAAAAGTCTGTCCTTCATGCACAGGAGTGCAGAGGATTCCACACTGCAGCTAGGAACCTGGAACAAGCCTCCACAAGTGAGACAGCATCACAGGTGACAAATGCTAATAGATAACATTTAACACTTTTCATTTAATATAAGTTAAAGTGCTATGCATATCATATTGCTGTTACTGAATATATGTCACCAGCTCTTACAGCTGTTACATAATTTTTGTAGTAAATAAGCTTAAATAAGAGGGCTTTGGTCTGACAAAGGAAAGTATCAGTATCAGTTATTGTCCAAGTAAATTTTAACATATCGGCATACTGACCAAAAATCCAATATCGTGCATCTCTAGAAAATTAATTTGCAATTTTCATTTCATAAACTATGCAAAATAGTCAGTTATCTGCTGAGGAAAGTGACAGCACATAAATAATTCAGCCAAGAGTTTACCTTTGTACAAGCTGGCTGTCAGAGGGTTTAAAGTGAATCTAATCTTGAAGTCTAAATCCATACAGTGCACGTACCTTGTCCAACACCACGTCACTGATCGGCGGGAGGCCCTCAGGTTTTTGTATGCATGCCGACATGAATTGGAAGTTTAACAGGAAATCTCTGTCATACTGTCGCTTCCCACTGGGCTCAGCCAGGTCTGGACCACGAGCAGGGTAGGAGATTTAAAAAAAAAGAAGTCCAGGTAAATGTTAAAGACTGTCATAGAATTGAAGCTAAAGTGAGCGACTAACCATTCCACAAACATTCAATCACTCAAACGTATTCAGGTCTTTCTAACCTTCCATGTCCTGTGAAGCTCCCGCTGAGCTCTCCTTGTCGCCAGGAGTGACTCCGCTGTCGCTGCTCTCCGTCTCAGAGATGTGACCCGCTCCATTTCTCATGGGCTCCAGCTCTGCCTCACCGTTTTCCTCCGGAGTGGTGGGCTTTTCGTCAGCCTGTGGGCTGGTGGCGGGAGCAGGAGTCAGAGTAGCAGCAGAGGGGAAGACTAATGGCAGCGGTGTGGGGCTGCAGCTTAGAGGAGCTGACTGAAGGGCCTGGTCTCCAGCAGGCTGATCGACAGCCTTGGCCTCATCCTGTGTGGAGGGATGAATTTATCTGAAAAAATACTTTTTATTTTGGAGTACTTTTGTACAGGTATAAAAGAGAAATAAAATGAGCTGAATAGGATTAAAAAAATGAAAATATAATACTGTACAGAAAAGGTGAAATAAAACTTGCAGAAGCAGACAGGACCTTACAGGTGGAAGTTGATTTCTTCTTACTAATGCAGCTGTGTGAAATGCAACTATATAAGTTATGGCAAAACACGACCACCAAAACTAACGGCAACTGGCTGAACTCACAGATCCTGGATAGTGTGAATGATGAGTCAGCATTCACACTATTCGTTTTCCTGTTTATAGTTTTCTGCTATCAAACTACAGTATTTGCAAATACCTAGTGCCATTTTAACCATTCATATAATAAAATGTTCAGCTTGCTCAGTAACAATGAGCTATGACTTTTAGGTTTATCCATTTTTATACTAACACCACACGCGGATCCGCCCCGCTCCGGTCCGCAGGTCGCAGCTGAGCGAGTCCAATTTCCACTGCCTCCGCTCCGCTCAGGTCCGCCTGGATGCGCCGCTCCGAGACACGTGCGAGATCGCGCGATAAATCAAGTGATAAATAAGTAAGTCAGAACAAAACAATTCATTCGGTGGAAGAAGGAGAACAACTGTAGAGAGACTGCTGCCTTGATCTTCTCTCGTAAATGAGCTACATGGTTTGAGCAACAGGAAGTGATGTTTACATTTCAGAATAAAATACTTTTTTATTTATTTATTTCTTGTATTGCGTTATTAGGCGTAGTCATAGTCATAAATATAATAGTTTAGTCATAGAATAGTCATAAATGATAGTTTGACAGCATTTTTGTACAAATAAATCCGTATAGAGCTAGGATTAGTCCGCCCGTGGTGATTTTATTTTGTAAATACGGAAGTTGTGCTCGTTCCTTTTCCTGTTGGTGCGACGTAATCTTCAAAAGTTGACTCCGGCACAGCTCCGGCGTCCGGCAGAAATAGAAAAATTTCTAATTTTGACGGACTGCCGTCCGCTCTCCGCAGCTCGCCGCCGCCGTGCGGAGCCAGTGTAAATTCTGTCATTGATTATAATGGGTGCGTATTTGCTGCGGAGGTCGGACCGGAGCGGGGCGGAGCCGTAACGCATGTGGTGTAATTTTGGGGTAATTTTGGGGTTAGACTTAGTTGACTTTATTTACATTTTTTCTCCATAGAAATACAAAGAGATCTCTTGAGGTTTTTCAAAACCCTGTCAGGGTTTCAGCACATCAAACCATGACAGAGATTTAAAGCTTAAGTTTCACTCTGTTCTCGTTAGTGTACAGTGTGTTCATGTCATGTTTACAGAACACACACACACACACTTTATGATCTGGTATGCAGCCAAGCGAAAGTGGAAAGATGGTTCTTGCTCAGCGATTCTCGAGTGGATCCGGAACATCTCGTCCTGAATGACGTTCAAAATGATGTCTGAGATTTTTTCTCAGACAAAGAGCTCCTGAAGGTGTGAGGATGTTTTACAAGCATTTTTTAAAAGAAACTTCAACCCATCTAAAGATTTAAAGCTCTTTCCAAGTGTGTGGTCAGCAGGTACATGTTTCTTTAGGTGTTGTGAAATGACACGTGCTGTAACAACAAGCAAAACTGACATGAATACCTCAAATACTTTTCCTCTAGTGTCTGTCTTTACACTTGTGTCTTGCATGCATTTCTATCAATAGTTCAATACACAGAAGATACATTTGTACATTTTAAACTTAATTTTATAAACTTACTTAACAAGTTCAAAATACATTATTAAGCTGTTTAAAGCCATTTGTTTGATCACCAGTGTTTCGTGATGTGAAAACTGCTACAAGCCTTAAGCAATAAAGAAGCAGAAGGAGCACACAGACCATTTTACGTTCAGGGAGAACATTGAAGGTGATGGATAACGTCTTGCTGCTTTTCACAAACAATAGCAGCAACCCAAAGTCATTCATGTCTGCCTCTCTCTCCACACATGTGGAAGCACTTTCCACTTGAACTGTTCCCCACATTGTTCCTTTCCCCATTCTACCCAACTCACTGTCCCCATTTTGACACTGTAGCTTTCTACAAAGCGAAATGCCAACCATTTGTCTACACATCAAGAGGCTACAAGCTTTGAACTAAACAGGCAAATAAACTAAACTTGAAGGGAACTGCATCTATACGATGGCATTTTAAACCAAAACTTCAGCCTGGATCATAAAATCATCTTTTCTGACCTCGTCCTCCTTTTGAGAGGCCTCTCCAGCAAAGATCACTTCATTTGGTTTTCTCCAGGTCTTTGGTACATTGGAAGAAGTCTGATTGACTGCAAAAAAACAAATTGTGGGAACATGCAGTTAGCCAGTCAGCTAATAACTAAGCTTTAAAGTGTATGTGACATCATCTTCCTACTCTGCATAAAATGTTACAAGATATATATCTTGTATCATTCAACTATGTTCGTTGTTGCAAACAAAATGATAAATTAATTTAATTTTGATTTAAAAGCGATTTTAAACTTTGCGCCGTGTTTATTCACGGGAAATCTGATTACACGCGAATGCAACATCTGTGACGTAGGAAGGAGAAGCTCATTTCACGGCTGCAATGATAACGCATGCGCATTCTCTGCCAGATCGCCTTTTTTTGGTATAACTTGAAAAATGCCATTACATTGTGTCGCATTTGGGTGTTCTAATATCATCAGTGAACAAGTGAGCCTTTTCACTTTCCCAAAAGATGAAATACTTCGTCAAGTATGGAATAAACAAAGCTGCCCCCCCCTCGGAGATCCCTCGCTTCCTGGAAAGGTAAGACTCAATTAAATACGAGTGCAGACCTAAATTAGAACCCGCTGTTTCTTGTTCATCTAACTTTCTGCTTCCCAAACTGAAGACAAATCGCTCAAATCTTAACTTAGATTGCTAAATTAGTCTGCTTATTTATTGTCCGCCATGAATATGTAAAAGGGGCGTTCTAAAGACGTTCTTCATCCTACGTCACAGATGTTGCATTCGCGTGTAGTCGGATATCCCGTGAAGAAACACGGTTTTTAATTTTAAACTCACTTTGAAAGGAATTTTCATTAATTTATCATTTTGTTTGCAAAAACGAACATAGTTGAATGATACAAGATATATATCTCGTAACATTTTATGCAGAGTAGGAAGATGATGTCACATACACTTTAATGTTAAAGAAATTAGAAAATATCTGCAAAGTTATCTGTGTGTAGATGTGCTGAAAACATCTGTGCAGTGCTGCATTTCAATATTCTGTATGTAGAAAAGTAATTGATGTATTTAAAAGTTACTTCTTCACAAAACATCAAGACATTACCTGTAGTGGGACTCCTCCTGGTAAGTGTTTGTTGCTGGGCCTCGGGTTTGCTCTCACTGGTGCCACTGTGGGCCTCTGTCCCGCCTCTGGTAAGAATGTCCTTAGTGTCTAAAGTTTTATTCAGCTCATCTGCCTCTGCTGTGGCCTGCACTAAAGGTGGAAGGCCAGGGGGGAGCATTACTGGCAAAGCTGGAATGGGGCTTGAGGTGAGGGTGACTGGCACCACAGCCACAGGTGACAGTGGGGACAGCGCAGCAGCCATCGGTACCTCCGTCCTCACATCAGAAGACAAGGATTCAGAAGGGGAGGTGTCTCTGTAAGTAAGAGCAGGCACCTGGGGATGGAGCGCAGCTGGAGGCAGGAGAGAGGGCTCACAAGCAACTGTATCAAGCTCACTTCCAGAGTCTGAAAGGCCATTCAAAGCCTTCAGCGCGGGCAACGGAGAAGCAGCTAAAGATCGTGGTGAGTCTGTAAGAGGCTTGTCTGTGCTGGGCATCTGAGGTGTTACCAGAGATGGTTTGTTCTCCCCAATAGAGGAGGAGGGAGAGGAGGCTGAAGAAGTGGACTCCCTGGCTGAGGAGCACTCACTGGTGTTGGCCACTGTGTTTGGTAAAGTTACTGTGGCAGTGAGCGATGTGATGAAAGGAAGCTCTGGTATGACAGAGGCAAGGGGCTCAGATACAGGAACGCTGGCCTCCAGCCGCTCTAAAGGAGCCTCAGGCTGCACGAGCACAGGTGAGGAAGACTTCTGGACAACTTGCTCCAATTTTGGCATATCAACTGAAAAGAGGGAGACAGAAACAAATGACTTCAAAATTCATAAAACTAAGTCCAAATAAGACTTGCACCATGCAGTATTAATATGCTTACAAATATAGCTTAAAACTGTAACTCTAAGAAACGGATTAAAAAAAAGAAGAAATTTCTTTGTTTTACAAGGGACGACATTCACAGACTCTTCATTTTTAAGAGAAATGAAAATCAAAGTTTTGTGAGTGTGGGGTGTTATAATAAAGAGGGAAATGACATCCATAATGTCTGAGCATCTACCATTTGAGTAAAAGGAAGCTAGGAAACCAGCGGAGCCAAACTGAGACAGGAAGTCCGCGGTGCAACGGACCTGCCACAGCTTTTACTGATATTAGTGATGCAAATAAAACAGGCAGTGTTTATTGACAGCTTGTAAAAATCTGATCAATAACGTGATGATTGTGAAATCACGACGCATCAACTGAACTAATTAACTCCACCTGCTGACCTGTAAGAAAAAAATAAAACTGGGAGTGCAGAGGAGTTTTATTTTATTTAGTTATAAAAAATTGTGGGCTGTTTAATAGTCATGCTCAGCTGTTGTCTGTTAACGGTCTTAACAATTAGACGATCAAAATGAAAGGGAAAACTAACCTAGTAAAACAGTGAGCAATATCATCCTGTTAAAAATATATACGGTAGTCAACCAACTGCCGATCCTAATTAAAACTCTTGGTTCAACTGATAAAGAGTGCATTCCTTTTTTTCAGAACTTGCAAACATCTATGAAAATGAAAAAGTGGATTTAATGGCAGACCTGGTTTGGTGTCTGAAGCCCCAGTTGTCAGCAGCTTTAGGGACTGTGTAGTGTGTGGTATCTGCGGCGGCTCCAACATGTGGCAGCTGGGATGAGCTTGCTGCTGCTGAGGTGGTGGAGCCTGCGATGGCTGCTGCTCTGGACTCTGGCAGCTCCTCAGCTGCTTAGATTTGAGGCAGAGAATGTGAGGATAATGAGGGTGCGGCCATAAAAACTAGCCACACACAGAATAAGAGGTGAAGGGATGTAGTGCACAAATAAACAAGCCCAAGTGCGAGATAAAACAAAAACAATTAAAAAAAGGGAGTTCAACGAGGTATGGTTACATTACATTGGACAAGTATTCAATACAGTACAAGAAAAGTAAGAAAGACAATGTGGATTAAAGCAGAGTGAATGGCAGGAGAAGGATGAAAGCTCAGGACAATTTAAAAGAAAGGTGGGTGAATAAAGAAATATAAAAAAAAGAAGGGGGTACAAAAGGGCAAAGAAAAGAAAGTTAACACCCACAGAAAGACATAGGGAGGGAGAAAAGTCATACTTTTCTTCAGAATCCAGACACGTTATTCAATTTGAAAATGGTTTGTCTCGTTTGTTTGTGGGCCAGAACTTTTCACTACAATTCCAAAGTTACTCCAAGAACTACGCCAAACTACCGTAAATACGTGTATTATTAGCAAGAAGAAAATGAAGTCTCTCAGGAAAATCAGTACATCAACTTGGATTCGGTAGAAAATGCAGAAATGTACACACAAAATATAGACAATCAAACAAAGAGAGTGGGTGTAAATTAAAAGATGCCAACAAGATTGCAAAGAAAGAATAAGACAATAATCTGTAAAGTGTTTTGAATGAGCTTTGCCACCACGGCCACCATTTAACATGAATGATGTTAGATTATTGTCATCCTTATGTTATACTCTCAACATATTTATATTAGTTTTATTGTTAAAACAAAAAAAAAATCTAATTACATAATCTAATAATTATTTTTTTTCCCCAATGGCAGGTCCTGAATAATAAACCACAAGCATAAAGTGATCTGAGAGCCATCAGGACACTTATTATGACTCTTGGATTGTCCTAATAAATTAAAATGACAAGCATGGCCATCCTCATTGCCCTGCTGACCTCGCACACGGTGGCAGAGAAAACACCGGAGCAGAGAGGTCACACTGAGATTAGACAACACGAGACGGCTATTTCAACATCGCTGTAATGTAGGTGAGAAGATGGTGAGTGAGTTGGAGAGCTGTACCTGTGGTGGGGTAGGGGTGGAGGAAGGGGGGCCGACGGGAGGTGTTGAATTCCTGCTTCCCGAGCCTCCTGCCAAGATCTCATCCGTTATATCTTTGCCACCCTGATTAGGGTCACAAATTCGGATCTGGGGGGAGAAAATGACACAAAAGCAAATAAAACCTGCTGACATCCTAAAGTTACCAGTATCGGTAATTTAAGTGCATTTCTCATCTGCTACGACATTTTTAACACCATAAAAATAAGATAAATAGCATTTTAACAATATCAGTCGCTGTGACACTCTGGTGTGGCCTTATTGTGACACATTGAATTTGCTCTGAAACTAATTAAACATTTGCTTTTATTTATTTTAATTTATGTTTCATAAAATATTTGTCGGGCCATGCAAGCCCTAAAAACCCTTCAGCTAGTGGAAATTTAAATAGACAAAGAGTCTTTAAAACAATTTTCACACTCTTTGCAAACCACTGAAATTCATTTTCAAACGTTTATGTCAATAAATCGGTTATAATTTAACAATAGTGTAATTGTTGACTGAACTTGAAAACACATGTTTTTTTCCTGTAATGTACAACAATTGGCATTCATCCTACATTTTCACTGATGCTGCATGTCTTTAATTAAATGTCAAAAATATACTGTAATCAATCAATAAAAATGTAAACAGTAATACTGTNTATATATATATATGTATATATATATATACAGGAAACCCTCGAGGTACGACACCTGCGACCTACGGCAACTCAGACTTACGATTTTATCATATTTAATAAAAATATGATTAAAAAAAAAAAAAAATAATATTTTTTTTTTTTTGTGTGTGTTTAAAAGTTATTAATTTCATGTGTATAGCACTTTGTTGCAGCTGTGGTTGTTTTAAATGGCTTTATAAATAAAGTATAATTATTAATTTTACGTTTTGATTAGAAATTTATCGTATTTACGCAACTTCCGGTCGTTTCCGCTCGCCACTTCCGGTCGCCATTTTACAACTGTACTGCGGTCAATGGAGCTCCAGAGGCTACTGTCAGCTGGCTCCGTGTGCCCGATCAGGGTTGCCTCATACGGATAAATTAGCTGGAAACACTCGGTCAACTCTGTGGACGTCTCAGGTCCGGAGGAGCAGCCGCGGATCGCCCCGCGATCGGCGGCCACAACGCCGCCCGACATGCTAACGACAGCAGCTAACAAAGCAGCTAACACAGGCGAAGACACCGAGCCGACATGCCGCGGAGGATCCATCTGCGGCCGGGAGCTCGCCGCAAATGTCCGCCTGGCAGTCGGGGCCACCGGCTCAAAGTAAGACATTATATTTTTTATTTATTGTGCAGTTCTGTGCGTGTTTATGGCCTTAGTATGTCTGCTTGTTCAGTCTCATGCCATTAAATATGTGTGCGGCGCTCCGTTAGCGGTATAACCGCGACCTATGTCAGAAACGCGGACCTACGATAGGCATGTGTTTTTGGTCCGCGAGGTACGACAAAATCGACCTAAGTCACACACGTAGGTCCCTATCCCTGACGTAACTCGAGGGGTTCCTGTATACAGGTAGTCCCCGACTTACGAGCGAGTTCCGTCCTAGGGGGCGCTCGTAAGTCAAAAATTCGTAAGTAGGATCACATAGTAAAAAAAAAAAAAAAAAAAAAATTTTTTTTTTTTTTTTTTTTTATTTTTTTTTTTATAAATGAATACATGTACAGTACTGGACAGTCACCAAGCACTTAGCCTATCCTAACACAGTTTTTAAAGATGAAGGAATAAGTTGAATTGTCTCCCTTTCACATAAAGGGAGCAAGCTCCCTATGGAGCCTGCAGGGAGGAGGGAGACAATTCAACTGATTCCTTCATCTTTAAAAACTGTGTTAGGATAGGCTAAGTGCTTGGTGACTGTACAGTACTGTACATTTATCTATTTATTAAAAATATACAGTATATACAGTATTTTTATTTTTTATTGTTTTTTATTTATTAATAGATAAATGTACAGTACTGTACAGTCACCAAGCACTTAGCCTATCCTAACACAGTTTTTAAAGATGAAGGAATCAGTTGAATTGTCTCCCTCCTCCCTGCAGGCTCCATAGGGAGCTTGCTCCCTTTATGTGAAAGGGAGACAATTCAACTTATTCCTTCATCTTTAAAAACTGTGTTAGGATAGACTAAGTGCTTGGTGACTGTCCAGTACTGTACATGTATTCATTTATAAAAATAAAAAATAAAAAAAGTAAAAAAAAAAAAAAATTATTTTTTTTTTTTTTAATGAGATGCATGCTCGTAAGTCCGGGACCTCGTAAGTCAGAGCGCTCGTAAGTCGGGGACTACCTGTAGTTTTAACTTTAAACAACAACTTTAAAATTTACAGCATTGAAATTCATTGTTAATTAAATAAAACTTTTGGGTGTCGTTATTGATGAGAAGCTGACATGGAAATCTCATGTAAATTACTTAAGAATAAAAATAACTAAATCAATTACATTACTGTATAAAGTAAAAGAGTTTTTGAATGACAAAGTTTTGAATATATTGTAAAATGTAATGATTGTTACCGCACTAAAACCATAGATATACGGAAGGATCTGTGTTCGGATATTCCCGGAAATGGCCCGCAATGATCCTTAAAAAATCCCAAAATCTGGATACTTATCTTCGGCAGATCCAAAATAAATGTGGCTGTTATTTGTCAAGGGCCTGCCAAAGATAAGTATCCGGATTTTGGGATCTTGGGATTTTTTAAGGATCATTGCGGTCCATTTCCGGGAATATCCGGAAATATAAGTATAAGTATATGTAAAGGATACGGAGATATACTACATCAGATCTTACCGTATATCTATGGTTTTAGTGCAGTGACCCCTGTTTTTATTTTACAAAAAAAAAAGCTATAAAATTATTAGTAGGAAGTGCTATGGTCACCCAACAAATATATTATTTCATCAATTGAAATTATTACAATTTTATGATTTGGTTGAACATAGTACTGTATTTTACAAGTCATGTATAAAACCCATAAAAATATTACCCACAAATATTCAATTAAAATGTGTTAAAAAAAAACAAAGTTATTATAACCTAAAAAAAAACAAAGTTGTTATAACCTAAAGGAAATGTAAACGTTTGTAAAACCTTCATTTAGAACTAGTCTGAAGGACCTGAGTTGTAAATCAGGAAACAGGATTGTGGAGTTGACTTGATATCACCATAAACATTTCTAAAACTATTTATACGTTTTAAAAGATGATTAAATTTGTTGGGAAGGTATAGTGCAGGTGAAGGATACCTGAAGTTTTTTTGTTTTCAGTTTGGAGATTGTTCAAATGAAGGTTGTTGTTGTTTGTAGTTATTTTGTATTTATTTTAAACAAGGGGCAGATATTATAAGACCATTTTCTTCTTTCTGCACCTTTTCATTCAGGTTTTTTTCTGATGAATTTATTTTAAATGAACGAATTTTAAAAAACATGCGGCGCTGGGGGTGTTTGTTTCAGTACGTCGTAGTTTCAGGGACACGTTGGCTCAAACTTTATTGTGCTTCATGCTGGTGAAGATTCTCAGTCGTCCAGGACATGATAAATCAAAAAGGCGTTCAATTCAAGATCAACTGGACTTTATTGTGTGTGCTTTCTGTAAGCTCTGCTTTTTCACACACTGAACTTTGAATGGGTCACAGGCACGTGTTATCCCAAATATGTGTGTGTGTTAGCTTCCAAATTACCTAGTTTGGTGTGTATCAGTGGCCCAGCTTGCTTATAACTTCTCTCTCCCTCTCACAGTCTTCAAAGAATTGAGAAAGCTTATCGGATGATGAGCGAAACGTCTTCTGTTACAAATAAAGTCCAGTTGATCTTGAATTGAACGCCTTTTTGATTTATTGTGCTTCATCTTGTGACTCTCATCATATTCTATCGAGTGAAAACTCTTCAGATTAAACAAGTTAGATGTTCCCACCGCTGGTTAGAACGACTCTCGGTCCCATTTTGCAGCATAAAGAGACCTGCAGTTTAACATATCTTAGAAAGCCGAACTACTTCCACACCGACAAATTAGTCTTTCCTATCTTATCAGTGATGTCATCTCTTTCTCTTCGCTTGTGAAACTTTGTTCAGTCACATTCTGACGGTCATGGGCACTTGTTTAGAAGAGAAAACTTAATGCGCATTGGAGATTAGCCTAGCTTAGCTTGCTACCGCTAACGCCTGCTGGACTCGAGCTCTGCATAACATCTACCGGTACATCACCACGCACTTACGTAGTAGTGTCGCAGCTTTTTCTGTCCGGGTTGAAACTGAAGCAGCCGCTTCAACCCGAACAGAAAAAAAAGCGTCAGTGAAACGCTGTAAAATCCTATCGAAGTATCGAAAATATGCTTAGAATTCATATCATCGTTATTGAATAAAAGTATATCACGAGATATATCGATATCGAATTATTGTCCAGCACTATTCAGACATAAACCCTGCTCTGACATGTCTGCTTTGGGATCTCACCTGTTTGGGTCGTTGGCCACGTGTGTCCACTGAGTGCGGCGGCTAAACATCCATTTGGGTGATGGATCACTTCCAGGCAGTACTGGAAGTCCCATCTGAGGCTTAAATGAACTTTATTTTACCTTTTTCAAGGCCGGTCAGCTCGCGGTAAAATGGCTGTGTGCAGACGGTGAATATATGGCAAGCCGTGTTGCAATTTAAATTGATCGCCAGCTGCATGCGTCCAGAACATTTGCATCCAGCAAAGTATTATGGCCCGTCCCAACCCAAATTTGGGTCGGGTCAGGCTGGGCTTCGGGCCCGGGTTAGAAATGACCATTCTAGCTACAATAGATTAATCTGTGACCACCCTAAGGGCCAGCCCAACCATGTGTATTAACTATACTTTAAGCAATATAAAACTATCAAAGTCAAAGTCAAAGTCAACTTTATTGTCAGATCTGCAATATGTACAGGACATACACAGGACCGAAATTGCGTTTCTCTCAGTCCCTCGGTGCAACAGTAACCATCTAAACACTAAACACTTAAAACATTTAATAAACATAAGCATAAAATAGTAAAAAAGTGTAATACTGTCCTGAGTTTTTTCATAATAGTATAAAAGTATGAAAATTTACACCAACACTGAAACACCAAACACCCAATGAACATAAGCATAAAATGAAATAATAAAAGTGTAATACTGTCCTGAGTTTTTGCATAGTACAGTAGTATGAAAAGTATAAAAACGTAAATCTATAAAATAAACTGAAGTTTCTAGCGTTGACATTTGCAAAGAGTGGCACAGCAGCATATAAGTTGATGTACACAGTATATGTATGAGGTAGTTGATGCCGGTATAGAGGCAAAGTGGCATATGAAGTAAGGCACATAAGGCACATTTGGCATCCTTAGATAAGGCTAGTCAGAGAATGCTGTATATGTATCTGCAGTAGTGTAGACAAAAGTAGTGTAAATGTAAACAGTAGTAATAAATGTAAAGCAGTAGTAATAAATGTAAACAGTATTAATAAATGTAAACAGTGAATGTAAACAGTAGTATGACTATAGGCAGTAATGTAATACAAACATTAGTGCAAATATGAGAAGTAGTGCAAACTGAATGAACACATGACCGAGAGTTCAGTGAACAACCCGTTTGATGACACAGAGTCCAGTGTTAAAAACTTTGTTGAGTGGCAATGTGTGAGAAAGTTTTTTGTGTTAAGGCAGTTCAAATGGGAGGGGAGGCAGAGCAGGCAGAGTGTTTAGCATTCTGACTGCCTGATGAACAGAGCTGTCTCTCAGTCTGCTGGTACGAGCCTGGAGACTCCTCAGTCTCCTCCCTGATGGCAGCAGTCTAAAGCGGCTGTGTAGTGGGTGTGTGGGATCACCTGCCATGCGGTGGGCTTTCCGAGTGAGGCGTTTGCTGTGTAAGTCCTGCAGTGAGGGCAAGGAGGTGCCGACGATCTTCTCAGCTGCTTTCACGATGCGCTGGAGGCTCTTGCGGCAGGATGCAGTGCATGCACCAAACCACACAGTGATGCAGCTGGTCAGGACACTTTCTATGGCACCTCTGTAGAAGGTGCACATGATGGAGGTTGAAGCTCCAGCCCTTTTCAGCTTGCGGAGAAAGTAGAGGCGCTGGTGAGCCTTCTTCGCCAGTGCTGCAGTGTTCCTGCTCCAGGACAGGTCCTTTGAGACGTGCACTCCCAGGAACTTGGTGCTGTCCACTCTCTCCACTGCGGTGCTGTTGATGGTCAGAGGGGCATGTTGTGCATCCCTCTTCCTGAAGTCCACGACAATCTCCTTTGTCTTCTCCACGTTGAGAGTGAGATTGTTGTGTCCGCACCACAAGGCCAAGCGGCTCACCTCGTTCCTGTAGTCCGTCTCATCGTTGTTGCTGATGAGACCTACCACTGTTGTGTCGTCCGCAAACTTGATGAAGTGGTTGGAGCTGTACGATGGTGTGCAGTCGTGTGTTAGCAGGGTGAATAGAAGGGGGCTCAGCACACATCCTTGTGGGGCCCCTGTGTTCAATGTGATGGTGCTAGATGTGTTACTCCCGATCCGTACTGTCTGTGGTCTCCCGGTCAGGAAGTCTAGCAGCCAGTTACACATTGAGGTGTTCAGCCCCAGACTGTCCAGTTTATGGATGAGCTGTTGGGGGATGATGGTGTTGAATGCCGAGCTGAAGTCGATGAACAGCATTCTAACATAAGAGTCCTTCGTGTCCAGATGTGTGAGAGCTGTGTGGAGGGCAGAGGAGATGGCATCGTCGGTTGAGCGATTAGGTCGGTATGCAAATTGGAAGGGATCCAGGGAGGCAGGGAGGACAGATGTGATGCTTTTCATGACTAGCCGTTCAAAGCACTTCATCAGGATGGGGGTGAGTGCTACTGGGCGATAGTCATTGAGGCATGCGGGCGTTGCCTTCTTTGGGACAGGGATGATGGTGGTGGCTTTGAAACAGGTGGGGACGATGGCCTGGCTCAGTGAGATGTTAAAGATGTCCGTGAAGACCGCTGCGAGTTCCCCTGCACAGTCCTTCAGCACACGACCAGGTATGTTGTCAGGACCAGAGGCCTTCCGGGCATTAATCTTGATGAATGATCACCTTACGCTGTCTGAGGACAGCGCCAGCACCTGGCCATCAGGAGAGGGGGGGAATTTATGTGCAGGTGTGCTGTTACTTGCCTCAAACCGAGCGAAGAACTCATTCAGTTCATTCAGCGTAGAGGTTGAGCTGATGATGTTAACTATAATGTATGGTTTCTTCAAATGATTGGAGTGATTTTTTTTTTAATAATCCAGCTCACAAAGTTTACATACATACGTGTATGGAGGCATCCATCTTCGACTTTCACATGGGCACCACATTTTACAAAGGAACCTTTTGTACACCTAGATACAGCAACACCTAAATGAAAGTTGGAACCTTGCTTCGTTTTCAAGTGCTCGCAACATGCACGGACAGACTGAGGGCATTTCCACTTCACCCTCTTCATTCAGTGATGAGACAAAAAAAAAGAGGGGACAGAGAGACACGAAGATCAGAATACTTCCAGAATTCTTTACTCAGTCGCCATGGGCTGGACCACAGTACGTTTCACACTCCATTGTGTTGTGATCCAAACTAAAGCCTCCTGACTGAACACTACACGGTTATGAAGCATCTTGTTGACAGGAATGTGTTCACAGTCACACTGATACATAAACACCAACTCAAGTTTGAGAGCTGAGCAAAAAAACATTACTCAACTGGTATAGGAGATGAAGCAAATGAAAGCTCAGGGGATCATCAGAGATGAACGGTTAACTCAAATGGAACAAAGGTGTGATGACATGGAACAATACATAAGAGGCGAGAATCTGGTAATTTCTGGACTTGAGGTTAAACGCCGGACATTGGCAGAAGTAACTGCAGGCGTCAACACGACTGAAGAAGGACCACCAGAACAACTGCAGTCTCTGGAGGATCAGGTAGTCACTTTCTTAAGTGGCAAAAACATTAACATTAAACATGATGACATTTCCATCTGTTACACACTGCCCAATAGAGCTGACAAACTTAAACCATTAGTAGTCATCAGATTCATTGGAAGGAAACAAAGAAACAGGGTAATGATGCAGTCAAAGAAACTCATAAACAATGTCTACATGATTGAACACCTAACTGAAAAAAACGCAAATATTGCACGTGAAGCAAGGTTGTTGAAAAAGAACAAACAAATAGCAAAAACTTGGACAAGAAACGGAAACATATGGATCAAAGTACAGGAAAGTTCTCAAGCTAAAATAATAAAAGATCTGAAAGACTTAGACACATTTAAATGAGCTCAAAAATGACAAATCACCAATCACTATCACATGTTCATACACAAAAATTGACAAAAATGAACAAACAAACAAATACATTAAAACATGACAACAACAAACGAAGACTCAGAGTTTAAAATATACAATGTTGAAGATGTGGTTGATGCAAATTTTTATCCTGCTATAAAAGACTGTGAATATTATAATGAAGAACAGTTTAATGACATCAATATAACAAATGGAGATCTCTCTATTATTCACATCAATAGTAGAAGTATAAATGCAAATATATCCAAAATAACAGATTATTTAAAACAGTTAAACAGAACTTTTACATTAATAGCACTGTCAGAGACATGGCTTAATGATGAAAACAAAAATAATGTTCACATCGAAGGATATGAATTATATCATTTAAACAGAAACAATAAAAAAGGTGGTGGAGTAGCTCTATTTGTCAAAAATGAAATAAAATGTAGAATAATTAATGAAATGTCAATAATTGTTGACAATCTTATGGAAATAATAACAATAGAAATATTAAACGAAAATGCTAAAAACATATCCATAAGTTGTGTATATCGATCACCAGGATCAAATATAGAAATATTCACCGATAAAATCATACAACTATTGGAAAAGAGTTTAAATAAAAAAGTTTTCTTGTGTGGAGACTTTAATATTGACCTGGGAAATAAAACAGATTCAAATAACATCAGCACATTTCTAAATTCAATGTATAGTTTAAATCTTTATCCGTTAATATCAAAACCAACAAGAATTACAACTCATAGTGCTACGATAATTGACAACATTTTCACAAATATAACAAATGGGGATGTGACAGGCGGTATCTTAACAACCGATTTAAGTGATCATTTACCAGTTTTCACTATCTACAGAAATGATCAAAACATTACAAAAGAAGTAACAATTAAGAAAAAAATAAACACATCAAAAAAGCAATGGATCAATTAAAAGATGATTTACAGAAGCAAAACTGGAAGGATGTGTATGTTGATGATGTTAACAGATCATATGATGAATTTATGAACATTTTAGAAGCTCATGAAAAGAATTGTGTGCAAAGAAATCGTAGAAAAAGAAATATTGTCGACCAACCTTGGATGACTAAAGGGTTGAGAAATGCTTGTAAAAAAAAATTACTTGTATTCATGTTTCTTAAAAACGAGAACATAACAAGCTGAAGAAAATAAAAAATATAAAAATAAATTGGTAATGATTATAAGAAAATGCAAGAAAGAATACTTAGTGATTTATTAAACAAGAGTAATGGTGACACTAAAACAACATGGCGAGTTATAAATGATGTTCTAAAAAGTCATAAAGCGAAAACAAACATTGCAAAATATTTTGTGAAAGATGACAAAGAAATACATGATGAGAATGATATCGTAAATGAATTTAATCAATATTTTGTAAATATTGGATCAAGCCTTGCAGCTAAAATACCAAAAGTAGATAATAATGTGTGTCATTCAATTAAAAGTTGCACCAACAGTATTTTTCTTAATGGAACTAATGATGGAGATATTCAACATTTATCATCTAAAACTAATCACTCTGAACAATAATTCTTACCCAGCTCACTTTAATATAATGTTCTCTGTTCACATTCAAACAATTAATTTGAGATACAAACAGTGTTGGTCCTTGAGGAAGAACAGACAAACTTCTTTGTTTGTTCATGGTACAATGTTTTGATTAGATGTTCCTGCCTCATGCAGAACCCTGACTGCAGTTTATCTATCTGTATGATGTCAGAGATTTGTGTAACTTGTCAAAACTCCTCCTCCTACTTGTATAAATGGTTTGTGATAGCTGCACAATTCGGATTTGTGCAAGAATGTGTTCATGAGACCAACTAAGTTTCAGAAGTACATTAAAAAGCCTAATCCCCTTTGCAAAGTTTCCATGATTCTGTCTAACTCATTTCTCTTGTTTATCTTGTGTGGTTTTTATTAAGGTAACAGGTGTCTAAACACCTATCATAATTGGTGCCGAAACTACCCGGGTGTTTCCTCATATCCGCTCCTGGTGCACGTCAAACAGGACGCGCTGCACAGAAGCCCGTGCACGGCCTGCGACAAAGCCCGGGGGGGGTTGCCTCACCTGGCCAGCGTTTTAGGTCCTTTGAATCATCAGGAACGGCTTGACGGACATCCCTATCACACCGCACAGACTAACAAGACGTGAGTAACAGGATTTTTTTTTTTGCTGATACGTCGTATGAATATGGTTTGAACTGTCTCGATGCTTGGCCTTGAAATTTGGAGTGAGGTTCTGTTTTTCGAAAACTAGGCGAACTTTTGCGCACGTCGCTAGTTGACAGAACCGAGATCTTTTGATATTAAAGCGAGGGCGGTCAAAATTACGCTGAGATCATACTGTACGTTTGTGAAGCTGACCGCCAGACCTTATATTGGACACTGAAGGCCCAGCTGGACGAGAAGGGATAATAAGGCGTTTATCTTTTTATATCGCGTCGTGTATTTGTTTAAAAAATCTGACATTTTTAGTCCTTTTGTACGTTTGTGAACATTCCTGCTACTCTGACTTTTTCTCTCTCCCACTCTCCTCTGTTGTGTGCTTCCTGCTCCAGGCTCCTGTGAGTGTGTGTGTGAGTGTGTGTGTGTGTATGTGTGTGGGCACACTCGGCGCCCCTCTGAACATCTCTTATCTGTTTTCTGTGGGCCTTCTCTGGCCCCCACCCGTGCTTAACCTTCGCCAAGTCTACTTCTCTGTGTGATTGTTTTGTTTTACTGTAGCCTGTCTTTTGAGAGTGAATAAGCATAGTACCTTTGTTTCTTTTAAGCGCTTGTGTGAATTTGGTACCTGTGTGTGGTATGTAAGGAGAACCAGCTCATGTTTTACATGTGAATCTCTGTACATGTGTATGTATGAAACGAGGTTTGTTTGACGTAAGTGTTTGAGGAGTAGGAAACACAACCACATTCTCTGGTTTGTTTTCAAGGACTCCTATTTGAAAATTAAGAGTAAGTGACCTCATTGGATCTAAACATTTCCAGTTTTAAAATTAATTTGCACACGTATATTAATAAGTACACAAAGAGTTTGTCATACCTAGCAAAAATGGGAAATTATAGGAGCAGAACAACTCGAAGCACAAATACTAAGGATGCTAAATTTATGTTTGAAAAAAATCCAGACTCAGTAAAATATTTAGAGAAATGGATGAAAAAATATAAAGTTATCCCAAATCTTAAAATTGAGACCTGGAAAATGCTTGTCTCATTACTCCAGGATAAAATTGCTCTGTCTAAAGGAAAAAAAAGGGATAAATTACAACTTCAGTTGACAGTAGCTAATTTATGGCTGACTGAATCACAAATTAGGGAGGAACAGGTCGAGAAGTCAAGGACAAATAAGCTCCAGAAAAGAAACAAAACTTCTGATACGCTTTTCGTCCATCCAGAAGATAACGAAATGGTTGTTAGCACTCGACGTCCTGCTTACGACCTTGGAGGAAATGGTGCAGCTGCATCTTTTGTACCTCCTCCGCTGATACAACAGTTACACCCAGAACTACCTGAAATAAAGCCAGAGGTCGATATAAAACCAATACTCAGTCCCCCTGCCAGTCACACTCGAAGCCAAACCGTCGCCAGCAAATTAAGTGACGTAAAACCAACAACGTCTGGCCTAACCACTGAATTATATCCCATGATCCAGGTACCAAATCCAAACCCAGCACCGGACGGTGCTCAGTTTGTGTTTGTTTTTAGACCATGGACGCTGGAAGAGGCCAGAAGGGCAGTTGAGGGCGTCATAAATGTGGCTGAAGATCCAGAGGCATGGATCACAGATATGCTAGGAATCATACATTCTTATCATCTAAATGGCCATGAAACGGGGGAAGCGGCTCAATCGTCGTTGGGCAAGTATTGGGCCAGAGTGCGGGGTGATTACACAGGCAGAGATAATGACAACAATCCGTACCCTTATCCTCAAACAGACCAACAGTTAACAGGTGGCTATTTAACACAGTGGTCAGCTCTTTGTGCACGTGTGAGAGAGGCCTTTAAAAGGCGTGCTGATTATGCAGCTCTCTCAGCTGTGAAACAAAAACCTGATGAGGAGGTGACTGACTTTAAAATCAGATACGAGAAGGAATTCAAAGTTCACTGCGGTATTATTCCAGCCGAAAATGATGACTCAGCTTTTCAACAACAGCT
>JBBPBX010006558.1:27901-56433 GCA_038048925.1 Garcialebias charrua | reverse complement strand
GTTGTGTGTATATAGTTTTATTTTATATTTGCTGAAGTGCATTATGATACAGCAAGGTCTTTGTCTTGAAGATGGGAAGGGCTTCCTAACCATCCGAGTCTCTCACAACACCTCAGGTCGCCATCGCGCCTGACTCTGAGGTCTTTGGCTTGCTTTTGAAACCAATCCTTTGACTGTACAAAACATCACTGACTCACGTAATGTGTCACCTGGTGGTAATAGTTAGGTGGTGATTGTCAGACCAGCTTCCGGGGTGATATTTCCTTTGTATCTCCATAAATGGCTTTGAAGGACAGTTCTGTGTAAATGCAACCTTATTGTGCTCTTCGCGTATAACCTAGATCGCAGCAAGTTGCCTCTTTGTAGGTAAACTGAAGAAATGCTGCTCTTTAATCTCTGGATTCTGTAAGTTTGTGTGGTCATTGTTGTGTAACATCACCACCGATGGCTCTTTTTAAAAACTTTTTTTTATTTGGTAAGCCACTGCTCGTACAGGTAGGACCTGATCTGTAAATGGGAGCGTTGGGGAAACCTCACCCCACTTATGTGGTCTAATATGAGTTTACATATCAGCTTCCTGTTGTGTAACAGTGATCAGAGTGTGAGTCTCTTCTGGTGGTTTAATCTAAGGTCACATGGAAATCTAGGCAACCCAGGCAATTGGATTGTTAATGTAGGTACGGCTGCAGTTTAAATAAGACGGAAAGCTGCTGAGAACAGCCTCCACCTTGTCCACGCAGTTACATAACAAGGAACGAGTTCAGTCTCCCTGCGTCGGGACGAGGTTTGTTCAGCAGAAAGTAAAATCTCCAAAATAAAATATAAATAAATAAATTCACCAGGCACAATGGTCTTTGAGACCCATCTGGTCCGCCGAGAGTTTAGATCCACCAGTTCAGCAAATCCCTACAAGTCCGGGTAGTTGGCTCTGCTTTCTGAAGCTTTGCAACAAAGTAATCCATGTCGTCCTCTGCTTCATCACATCTTTGTCATATTGTCTGGTTCCCTATCTAATATGGCTCCTGAGTACTTTTTTTTTTTGAAAAACATATAAAAACCAAGCTATGACCATCTCTTTTATTTTCTTACACCCATCCTATCCGTCCCTCTACAAGTAATGGCACTGCTGTTTATGGCAATATGGCAAACTCTGTTACAAAATATGGCTGATGTAGACTATCGAAAAAAGGGAAACAGGTTTTTCCCCATCCAGATCTTTAAATTTATAAGCAGTCATAATCAAGCTAATTTCATTACAAGAGTAAAACTAATCTCAATAGCCTAAACACGTGATATTGTTACTACTGTACTGTTTCTAGTTTTACTAGTGCTTGTTGTATCTAATAGTTAAATGTAGAAGGGGATCTACTCCCAAACATCTAAGGACTACTCTCCACACTAGGCACAGATCTTACACCGTCACCTCGTTTTTACTCCCTGTCCTGATTCCCTGGCTGCCACCTGCACTTCCTGCTGACCCCCCACCACCCCCTCCCGGTATGAAATGTAGCTGCTCGATGGTGTTCTGCCTTTTCGCTGCAAAAGCCATCCTCCTGGCGCTGTGGCCCCCTAGCGTTCCCGTTCCCATAACGACCCCCGCTCCGGGCATCTCCCCTGCCGACCAGCCCATGCCGCTCCCGCTCACATGACCGGCCCCGGTTGGGTTCCTCTCCTGCTCTCGTCCGGATGTGGGGTGAGAGTTCATCTTGATCATGTGGTGCCGGTCGAGGGAGGGCGTGGCGCACACGTTCTGCTGGGACTGGGCCTTCTGCTGGCGAGGCAACGTGGGGACGCCACCTCCTGTGTGGGCGCCACCTCCTGTGTGGGCGCCACCTCCTGTGTGGGCATAGGGGTCTACGACACCCATTCCGCCGACACCCATTCCGCCAACCCCAATCCCACCGACCCCCATCCTCTCCTCCAAATGGTCCGGGGACATGAGCAGCCTTTCCTGCCTGTCCTGTCTCTCCTGCCTGTCCTGTCTCTCCTGCCTGTCCTGTGTCTTCCTGGTCAGGGTTTGTGTGTTGGAATTCTTGTTGGAAGCAGCCATCGCTTTGTAGTACTGGTGCTGTTGGTTCTTGGACATCCGGGACAGAGTCCCAGTGTTGCCTGGGACGTCACCCATGTTGAGCAGTTGGTCAGAGGACTTAACTTTTCTCGGCGGCTTGGAGAGGGTGTCATAGTTGGGATTGAACTGCGGTTCCGGAGGGTCCAGAGGATACGGATTAGGAGTGGGAGAGGCAGGCATGGGAGAGACAGGCATGCCTGAGGGCGGCGGAGGGATCCAGGGACGGACTGCGTGCCTAGGAAGGGTGCCTCTGCCACTGAGGGTGTAGTCTCCACCCCAGTGGAGGTGGTGCTGGGAGGACTGGAGTGCCGGCTGGGCTGTGTGCGGTCGGCGCTTGGTGGTGCAGTAACCAGACGAGTACTCATCGAGACCTTTCTCTGAAAGCCAAACAACATTTCCTTGATTTGTTTACAATGGCACAGCATAAATATAAACAGTGGTGGGCAGCGCTAGTGCAAAAATTAGTTCCACAATTTCTAAAGCGCTTATTAAGTTATTTAGGTCCGCAATTTCAAAAGCGCTTATGTCTTAGGAAAACTAGCGGAAGCTAATTTTAAAGCGCAAGTTCAATTCAACACTTGGTAGCCAGCAATAAGTTATGCAATATTTGCACTACACTGCCAACTAGCGGTGCATGAACTGTTATACACCTTCATCCTACCTATAACCGCGAATCGCTGGGGATGTCATTTCCTAAAATAGACCTTTCGCTCATGGTCTAAAAATTAAAAAGTTGTTGAATGTGTTGAGGATTGCTATTTCGGCTGCTTCTTTGTCTTTTTCTTTTGTTTATTGTAGATTTTTCATTTAAAATGCATCGATAAAGTAATTTTAAAACTGTTTACTGGAAAACTGAAGCGCTGCAATGCATTATGGGCACATGACAAAAATTACGTCTTGTCATGGGACGCTACGTGTGTTATGTTGACAAGTTGTCCACACGTTGTGTTACGTGTTGTGTGTGCGTTACGTGTTGTGTGTGCGTTACGTGTTGTGTGTGCGTTACGTGTTGTGTGTGCGTTACGTGTTGTGTGTGCGTTACGTGTTGTGTGTGCGTTACGTGTTGTGTGTACTCTATCCACAGTATTCTTGGGGGTGTCACTGTAGAAGCGAATGTGCATTGTACTTCCTGTCCGACACCGGAAGTGCCTTTATTCCATAGGCGGAGTATGGATCGCGGGTGTTTTTGAAAGTTATTTTCATTCATTTTATCGGAGCAAACACAGCTTTTGTTTAAACGGAACGTTTACTGAAATGTCCTACCGGGGTTCAGGTACCTGCTGTGCTGTTCGCGGCTGCACCAACAACCGGACCAAGCTAAATCTTTGGCTAAAACAACAGTGTTTTCAACACGGACCCAAAACAAAGAAAGAGTGTTCCTGCATCCTACTCTATGGCTGTGTCTGCGCGATCAGGTAACATCTGTAATTTCTTTTTATTCAGGGAGGGTTTATTAATGAGAGTTTTGGATGATTTACTGTCTTAAAATGATATATGTCAGGCGCGACCGGTATTTTTAGCCGAGATAGCTGCTAATAAACCTTAGCCGAGAGGCCGGAGCAAACGCGTTCGCTATTTATGTAGTTTTAAATTATGTCTGCGCGATCAGGTAACATCTTTTTATTCGGGGAGGGTTTATTAATGAGAGTTTTGGAAGATTTACTGTCTTAAAACGATAGATCTCAGACGCGACCGGTATTTTTAGCCGAGTTAGCTGCTAATAAACCTTAGCCGAGAGGCCGGAGCAAACGCGTTCGCTATTTATGTAGTTTTAAATTATGTCTGCGCGATCAGGTAACATCTTTTTATTCGGGGAGGGTTTATTAATGAGAGTTTTGGAAGATTTACTGTCTTAAAACGATAGATCTCAGACGCGACCGTGACTTTTAGCCGAGTTAGCTGCTAATAAACCTTAGCCGAGAGGCCGGAGCAAACGCGTTCGCTATTTATGTAGTTTTAAATTTTGTCTGCTACATCTGTAATTTCTTTTTATTTGTCCCTCCTCTTTTAACGAAACGAGTGGTGTTCCCACATTTTTAATGAACTAAAACAACAAAGTTTGGACTGTCTTCAACTGTATTACTCGCATGTAAACAAACGGTGTTTCTGGTCAACCGGAAGTCGTGTGCACATTTCGCGCAAAGCATCATGGGGCGTAGGAATACTGTGGATTAGCTGTTTTTGCTGGGACAGGGTCGCCCGGTCACATTAACAATTGCCTTCCTGCTACGTAAGCAAACACAGCAGCATTGTGGGAAATGTCTGTAAAATCAGAACCATGACTGAAAGCAACAGGAAGAATGGACATATACCTTCTCTCAATGATTGCTGTTAGTTGGGAGGGGAGCTGTAGAATGGATCATGTGCATTGTGTTCAAATTGTTTAGGTCCGCAATTAGCGGATTTGCGCTTTAGCGGGCTGGTGCCCACCACTGAATATAAAAAACACATAATGATGCATTCAGCGTTTTACCGTCAAACTCCATTCTCCAGCGCTTATGAAACAGTTGCAGGATCAGCACTCTAAGGGGAGTGACAAGGTGTCTCATTTGCAGACGAGCGTCGCACTTACCGAGGCGTTTGAGCGAAGAGTATCTGTTGAGCTCGGGCTTGGTGGCACTCTCGTAGGAAGGCGGCAGCTGGGCCAGGTTGTGCAGGGAATGGTGGAAGGAAGGCTGGGATTTGGTGTTGTTGTGTTTACTGGAGAGCAGGGTGCCTCCAGCTGCCAGCTGAGCATTGTTCATCCGGGGGGTGCGTTCTGCAGAGACCACAGGGAGAAAACGACTGTGTGTTAAATGAGATCTGCTCCTCTGGATAGATACACGCAGTGGTGTAGTCTACAATTTTGTAGTGGGTATACTGTGCTTCAAAACCAAAGTACACTGGTTAGTACAATGTAATTGTCAATTTATTTTGATTTTTAAGCATATTAAACACTTCTAAATTTCTCTGATACTTATATTTGAATAAATGAACAACAAACATTGTACAACAGTTGGCTTTGTATTAAAAACATGTTATAGAATTTACAAAATGGTATCAAAGCAAAGTGCTGTATATCGATAAGATTGTTACGTAAGTGTTTAACTGTTGTTTAACGCATCAATGACACGTGTCTAATGATATGTCATGTATCATTGGGCAGTTTTAAGTGGTTATACTCAAATTCTTAAGCTTTTCTAGTGGGTATACTCCGTATACCCGAGTATCACGTAGACTACGCCATTGGATACACGTGTGTGAAACTGCTAACATTCACTGGAAAGGAGACCAATTTCAACTCACTTTTCAGCGCTTGCACTAGCAACCGGAGCTATGATAATTATTATTATTGTTCCAGTAAATGAGCCCACTTTTCAGCTTAAAATGTAGGTGAATGAAGTAAATGAAGAATCTACGTGATTACATGTAATTTACATGGAAGCCCTGATTTCAGCAGCTGCCTTACCGATGGTTGCAGTGTGCTTGGGGCTGGAGCCTGACGTGTGGATGAAATTGTGTTGCAAATTGCCCACTGTAAGTCAAAGAAAAAGAAGGTAATCAGCCCACAAAATGGAGGCAGCTCGGATGGAGAACAGAGTTTAAACATTAACAACAATGGGCTTGCCTTGCACACCTGTATACAATTGCCAAAAATCTCCAGATGTGCATTAATTTCAATGTTTTAATTTTGAAATGAAACCACATAAACTTGGAGAATCTTTTTTTTTTTTTTTTTACTGTTACAGACAAATCTCATTTTAGGCACACCACCACTGGGGATGTTTGTCCCTCCTCTCATTACAAAATGTCTCAGAAGAAGAAAAAAAAACTGAATCTATAAACAGGTGTGAGAAGCAAAATGTCCCTACGCGTTCTTTCTCAAAATCTCTGGTTGTGGTATTATACTGAAATGATAAAAGACAGACTCACATCTGTTGTCTTTGTTGGGCACTCCTGGGGCGTAGAGGTTTTTGGGAGCTCTTCCTATAGTCCCTGTTCCGTCCCCTACGGTCAGAGCCACGCTGTTGTTTCTTTCATCCTGCTGGACTGGGCTGGACTGGTGCCGCAACATGTCAACCAGGGCTCTAACAGCATGACAAACATGAAGGAAACAAGAGTTGGGATATGCAATAAATCTCAACCGACCACAACTAACTCATCCCGCTGACAATCGCAGGTTCGATTCACTCTGAGGTGAAGTGCCAAACCATATGATGCTGTGCTGGAGAAAAGATTGTGATGTATGTGTATGTGAAAAATAAATAATCTTAGGATGAGCCCACCATTAACAACCACCTAATAATTAAGAGGATCAAATAAGCTGCAGGTGAGCATAATTTATTTTACTCTAAGCTCTAAACTGAATCCTTAAAGCGTCCCCGACATGATTTTTTTTACTATGCATAAAATTGCTCAAAATATATGTATATATTTTATCATTCAACTATGTTCGTTTTTGCAAACAAAATGATAAATCAATTTAATTTTGCTTTAAAAGTGATTTTAAACTTCGCGCCGTGTTTAATCACGGGAAATCCGATTACACGCGAATGCAACATCTGTGACGTAAAATCGGGCAGAGGGCTCTGGTCTTTTTAATAGCGGACAATTTAAAACCCGACAAATTTAGCAATCTTATGTGAAGATTTGAGTTATTTGTCTTCAGTTTGGGAAGCAGAAAATAGTTCGGGTGATGGAACAAGAAACAACCGGATCTAATTTAGGTCTGCAGCCATATGAGACTTAAGCCTGGTTTATGGTTGACGCGTCGCATAGAGCGCGAGGGTGCGCGCACCAAAAGTGACGCAATATCACCGTCCCCGCCCCTGCGCGTAGGCCCCGCGCGTCGGTTTGGCGCGTGTCGTGCACCTCTGATTTTTTGAAACTCCGCAAGCCTAGTGTGCGCGCCGTGGGAGCTAATTTGATTGACAGGTCGGGTGGGGACCTCACCGACAGCCTTCACACTCTTCACGCCAGAGCCTGCAGCTGTCTGCGCCGCTGTGGTCGTGGAGACGGCGTCGCGACGCATGGAGGGATGTTTTGTATGTGACAAAAATGTATTAAATTCCCCTTCTTCATCTGGACTTTTTTTTTTGTTGCCAAAAGTCACGTGATCGCTTCCTCCTCCGCTCCATGCATTAAAACCGCAAGACACAATAACTGTTGTTCTATTATGATTTGCTCTTTTAATAAAGACAACAGTTCAGCACGCGAATGGAAAGCAATTTTTTGTTGTTGTGTGATTTTAAAAAGTTCTTCTTCTATGGTAGATCTCTTCTTCTACACCCTTTCTTGCAACATATGCACAGATTTTAGAGAGTACTGCCACCTGCTGGTCAGTAAAAGAACAGCACTTTGCCATGCGCCGCTGTGTGACACTGTAAATGCATGAAGCCGCACGGCTGAGTGCGCGCGCAGCACGCGCGCTCCAGCCTGCGGACCAAAGCGCGACTATAACCGAGCCTTTACCTTCAGGTGGAGCGAGGGGGGGCTCCGAGGGGTGCAGCTTTGTTGCATTCTTGACAAAGTATTTCATCTTTTGGGAAAGTGAAAAGGCTCACTTGTTCACTGATGATATTAGAACACCCAAATGCGACACAACGTAACGGCATTTTTCAAGTAAAAAAAAAAACGCGATCTTCAGGCAAGCTCCAGACACACGCAGACTGACAAGCCCAGAGCTCTGCCCGTTTTTACGTCAGATGTTGCATTTGCGTGTAATCGGATTTCCCGTGAATAAACAAGGCGCAAAGTTTAAAATCACATTAAAGCAAAATTAAATTGATTTATCATTTTGTTTGCAAAACGAACATAGTTGAATGATAAAATATATATATTTTGAGCAATTTTATGCATAGTAAAAAAATCATGTCAGTGAGGCTTTAAGACAGAAATTAAAACTTAAACTTGTGCAACAATTATGTTCAGACAAATAATCTATGCACAGTAAAACATATTAGACCAACCAATATTTAAAGGAATGGTTCAGATCTTTTCAAAATGGGTTCTGTAGACGTTCTAAACAATTAACATGTTATTCCTTGTGGATAGATCTTTAAATGGTCACATTTTGGAAAAACGTAGTTTGGCAGGCTAACGAGCTGGCAGCTAGTTTGAGCGAGCCAAGCCCAAAGTGAGTGCTGGCATCTCAAAATAACTAAAAAAAAATTTAAATTTCATTCAAAGCGATTCATGCCAAAAAAATAAAATTAACGGTACATTGCTGTCTGTTTTGAATTTTTCGATTTTTCTGTCAAATATATTATGATATTCCTGCAGGAAGTGGCCCAAGATGCACTGGAAGTGCTACGGCTAGCCTTTTTTCCACTATCTGCTTTCATAAATAACCATACATTTCTTTGTGAATGGTTGTGTAATGCTGATGCTGATGAAAGTTTATACAGTAATAGTGCCGTTATGACATTTTTGAGATTGGAGTTGATTTAAGACGGCTGCAATCCTCTTTGATCTTAGCCCCATCAGATTAGCAGTTAGCTTCTTAGTCCAATCAGAGCTAAACTATTTCTCCAAACTGAATTTATACAAAAAGCTATCTACAACATTTAACCCATTTGTTCCCATACTACAGAACCACAATTCCAAATCCAACAAGTTTCAGTCAGGTCATCTGGATGATTTCTTTTTTGTGTATGCTGAGACGTTTCGCCCTCCATCCGGAAGGCTTCATCAAAGGAAACACCAAACAAAACTGATTCTACCCCAACAGCTTACTCCAAAGTGGAAAAAAACAGTTATGTTGGTGCTAAGATGGCCTCTGGAGCACACCCTCTCCTCTGGTGCCTGCCCTCTCCCTCGTCAACAGTCATGTCAAACTGGTTCAAAACAACAAAGTTCATGCACAATAATCCAGGTATAAAATCCAACAAGTTTCAGTCGGGTCATCTGGACGGTTTCTTTTTTTGGGCGGAGACTTTTCACCCTCCATCCGGATGGAGGGGGACAAGCCGTTTTGGTTGGTGTTTCCTCAGACTGATGAAGCCTTCCGGATGGAGGGCGAAACGTCTCAGCACAAAAAAAAGAAACTGTCCAGATGACCTGACTGAAACTTGTTGGATTTTATACCTGGATTATTGAGCATGAACTTTGGTGCACAATTCCAAACACAGGTAGTCCTCGACTTACAATGGTCTCGAGTTACGACGTTTCGCGGTTACGAACGCCCTCCCATTGAAAAGCATTGTTTCGAGTTACACGGTTTATGCGCCTTTACACCAGAAAATACGGTACCGAACCGAAACTCACCGGAGGACAGTGGAAATTTACAGGAGGTTTACAGGAGGGAGGGGGAGAGTACAGGAGGGAGGGGGAGTAGGGAGAGTAGCTTGACGCAGTCAGTGGAAAATTACCAGGAGACTTCATTGTTTGGACACGCAGACCGGAGCAGAGGAGGTTAGTAGGGCGGTTTTTGTCACCAGATGGCAAAAACAGCGGAGCTGGACCGGAGGAGCAAGAGCTAACATGCTAACAGACCTTGCTGTATAGCTGTGGACCGCGCAAAGCAATGGAAAACTACAAGCAGCTGCAGAGCTTGGAGGAACAACGAGCTAACATGCTAACAGGCGGAGGAAGGCTTCACCAGCTCCCAGTAGGTTATTAACTCTTTTTTTCCTTCATTATGGCTCCAAATGTATGTGTTTTTTGATAATTATGTAGGGTACTGTGTTAGGATAGGCTAAGTGCTTGGTAAAATAAAGTACTACTGTACATATGAGGTGCCGTTTGGACGTATTTTCCGACTTACGGCGATTTTCGAGTTACGAACGGGCGTAGGAACGGAACTCGTTCGTAAGTCGGGGACTACCTGTATTTGAAATTGCTTGTACCGTAATCTAGTTCTAAAAAAAAATAAAAAATCAAATGCACTGTGCAGCGTGTTCTGATGCATGCTCAATAATCCTAGAAGAAAAATCCAAAAATGTTAAGTCAGGTCCTCTGGACGGATTCAAAAAAATAAAAAACTTGTTGAAACGTTTCGTATTTAATCCAAAAGACTTCATCAGTCCGGACAGGCAGACAACAAATGGGTTAAATGTTGCCAGTCTATTGTGCAGACTTTAGGACACAGAAGAAACATCAAAGAGGGAATGAAATCCTCCTCCAGCTGCTACATGTTTCAGGTGATAGCTAATAATTTTATCTAAGCCCAGAGTCCTCAAAATGCAATGCACAATTCAAACAATCAGGCAACAAGTCCACAAAGCAGAAATGATCTCACCTGGGCATGTTCAGGTCCCGCTGGTTGGCTTCCTGTTGCACCTTGTTGAAGACCACCTTGATGCCCACAGCTACAGCCACCATGAACACGACGACCCCACCGATGACGAAGCCCGTGTTGTGGCTCTGCTGCTTCAGTGGATCAAAGTCCGGGTCGTTGCCCAACTCCTCTGGTATCATCATGGCGTCCGTCTGCGGCTTGGCCCAGTCTGGGGAGTTGTAGTTTTTGCAGTTCTCCTGCTCCAGCTTGCGGCTTCTGTCCGGGCAGCAGAAGCGGTAGTGGCACGTTCCGCAGCAGTAGATGAAGGTGTCCTTGGAGCAGTTGAAGGCGTTGTCGAACTGTCCCATCACGTCGTAGTAACCCCAACACACGTCCGGCCAGCCTTCCATGACGGGCGGCACCTGGGCCGCGCTGAAGCGGGTCGTCACCGACTCCGCTGCGGTCCTGTTCTTGGGGAACATGACCTGCGGCAGGGGTCTCGGCGGCGTCTCGAGAACTCCCTCGGAGATTTCCGGAAGCTTCTCGGAGGGTTTGGGTCTGCCTCGAAGAGCAGCTGGCCTGGCGTCGGCCTGGATGGCACGCAGCAGGAGCGGGGCACTGGAGTGGGTCTCGGGGTGCTCGGCGAGCCCCGAGCGGTCCGTGTGCTGAGGAGCGGGGTACAAAGGGGTCTTCACAGCAGTGGTAAGTGGGGCAGTGAAGAGGGAGAGCAGGGAGATGGCAAGGACTCGGAGATTGGTGGCGGTCGTCATTTTTACATGACTAAGACATCTATTTCCTGTCGTTGAGTCAATGCTGTTACAACGCTTTATCAACTTTTGCAGTTTAACCCACTAAGATGTCATGTGACGTGATCGTGGAGCGTGTTCCAGACAGCGACGACGGATTACTAACTTCATTCAGCAACGCCGGACGACAAAACCTGACGTCATGGCTTTTAGGTTTCCTTTTATCGTTAACATTTTGGGTTTTTTCGTATCTATGTGGTCTAAATTGTAAAAACACAGGTCACGGACATTAAAAAGTAAAAAGGGCCAAACACTAAACCTTTATGTGCCTATATTGGGTTTACTGGTATAAATATGATTATAATTCTAGAAATAGAAATTAGCTTTTATTTCAAAACACCCCATGTCCAATTAGTCATATGTTGTCCTCAGAGTTTATTTGATCAAACAAACAAATATCAAATCTAATGATTAAAACGTGATAAATAGCCGAGGCAAATGAGTTCAGTACAAAACGGCGTTCCTGTACATTCCCCTGCTGATCGCGGCACTTGAAAAATGAATCAACGACCGGTTTGGTTTCATCCTTCCTGGCTGATTTTTCAGTCTGGCACTGTTTACATTCAAAACGGGCACGTATTTATCCTGTACATGCTTATTTTAACAGAAAAAACATGCGTGAAATCTATTTTTTTTAAAATATATTTTGGCACTTTTGAACATTTCAAGCAATATATCTAAACCGAGGACGTGCGCCACTGATCATTACTGTACTGGCAATTAAAGAGATCCGACTCCATCCAGGAGGGCACCGTCTGCGTTTTGATTTGCTTCGGGCCCTCGTCACTTCTAGTGGTACATGATTATGTCGATGCGAGGATCAGTTTGCTCCGTACTCTCCTGGCACAGGCCGTTACTGCGACTGGGCTGTGGGTGATAATGAGAACGGCTCTGCTTGCGCGCTACAAAGCTGTAACAACAGAAAAATTAGCAGAACGCTTGAAGCAAAAAGATGACTCCCAGCCTGTAAAACGCTCCACAAAATGAGGCAAACGCCATGTTTTTTTTTTTGGGTCAGCTCTCGGGCACAAAATGTTGCCTGTGTCACTCAGCTGAATTCTCTAATTAGACATGAGCTGGATGGCACATTGCTTTTGCATGTGACAGGTCTCTCTGAGTAAAAATTGTTCCTGTTTTATCTCTGGTGGGGTGGGGGGTTCAAAGAATATCACTTTTGTTGAGAAATATGTAAATGTGTGAAGTTATTGTGCTGGAGGTGTCGGCAATAATAGACGGAGGCAGATCTGTCTCCCACAGAAATTATAATTACATGTAATTATCAAAACGTCCCTATCTGTAGCAGGGAATGTAGGCACAGATGGGGAAGGGGGGGTGGAGGGGGGGTGCAGAACGAGAAGGCTCCACTTGTTTCAGTTATGTGCTTCTCTAACCTTCTGAGGAGGGTTCAGTGGTGGCAAAGCAACACACAAAAATAATAAAAAAGCAGCAGTTTTTCTCCACCGACTAGTTCCTGAAGGGCTTTTCAGAGCAAATTTCTCTCCACGATTTCCAGAACCGTGTCCAGGAAACACGTCGACGATCTGTGGCACAGACAACAGAGGTTAGATTAGATTTTTTTTAAGGGTGCACATGTGAGCAGTTGTTGTTTTTTCTTATTAATGCGCCTGTTTGGCGTGCAGGAGGAACGCTCTCCCCTGAAAAAGCCAGTGATGCTATAGAGAGAGAGAGAGTGCAGGGTATAGGGATTTAACTGAGTAAAATACATGTAATAAATAAAATTGTGCGTCGAAGCGGGAAGAGCCAGAGGTATAGATGCAGAGAGGCGACCATGAGTGGGAGGGCGGTGTGTGGGTGGCACAGAATCAACATTTCTCCCAGCAGCACTTACCAGAACAACACATCACACAAACAGATCTGCACGCCATCAGAACCGTGCACGAGCACAACAGTCCAAAGGATCACATGTTGTCGTTTCTGCACGACAGACAGAGGTGCACCACTGTAAACCTGCATGCATGAAGAAGTCTTCCATTCCTCCCTCCGTCCGTCCTTCTCCTCTTTTTCCTTCCCCGTTCTTGCCTTTCTCTCTCTTTCTCGGATTCTGTGCGTGGGTTGAGACAGCTAACTCTCTCAGAATAGCAATGCAGCTCTGTCTGTGCGTGTGAGTGAAAGGGGGCTTTGAAAGGAGGGAAAGAAAAAAGGAAAGGAAGGGGTTTGGGTGGGGGTGCAGAATTCACCAGTCTTGCACCCATATGAGCCCAATCACACCCAACATCTGTCCATCCATGTGCTCAACAAGGTGATGCTCAGTCATGTCTGCACTCTGATGACCCCCACCCCCACAAACCACCACCTCCACAACTACAAATCCTTCCCCAAAAGTGCTTCTAGCAGCTTAAAACCCTCCATCAGGTCCAGTTTGTGTTGGAGCCATGATGCAGCATGAGGATGGGGGTCCACACAGCTGTGATGCACTGCACTGGAGGAAGGGTGTGTGTGATGGTGTTGAGGTGGGGGTGGGGGGACTAATCAATTTTCCACAGATTTCCAAACGATTCTCTCAGAGCAAACGGAGCCCGCTGCCTCCTGCAGGATGTGAGCGCGCAATCATTTCAACAGGTGTTTGTTGGGAATGAAACAAAATGGCTACTTTTTTTGTTCCTGCTCCCCCCCCCCCTTCTTTTGGTCTGCATCCCTGATAAAGATAAACAAATGAATAAAAACTGAGCATTTATGGTTTTAGTCTCATGTGGGGAATAAAAACGCTGCGCAATAATGCTCCAGCACCATGAGGCACATCTGGACACATCCTTCATTACAGGTGCGTTAAGTTGCAACGAACAGCATATGCAGCTGGGGGAGGGGGGTGGGGTGCAGGCTAAAAGTGCGGGGGTGTATCCGTGCTCGTGTGTGTGTGTGCGGCATCAGGGCTCTCATGCGCTCAAAATGCCGCAAACTGTTTTCAATGCAGCTATTAAACAGAATAAGAGACTGTTGCGCAGCGTTCATCCTAATGATGATGTAACCACCCCCCAATCCAAGTCACATTTTTAACACACATAAACGCACAATTAAAAGTATCGTGTGGTGTTGCGTTAATAAATATATTGTTTTTAAGCAAGAGAGGTGCGTGGTGTCGTGTCTTACCTGCGCGCTGCTCCGTGCGCTTTGGAGGCTGCGCACCTGCAGACAAACAGCGCAACTGGAGCAGACGAGCTGCGGAACAACAAGAGACGCTCCAGCGGAGGCGCAAGAAAAAATGTCACGGGCTGCGCGAGATCCTCGTGTCAGACAAATAAATAAATAAATAAATAAATAAACAAAATGCTGCGTCGGAAATTTCCGTCAAGTTAGGAGGAAAGAGGTGGGAGAAGTTTGTCGAGACGGAGCTGCTGGTTCTGTTCTCCTGGAGGACTGGAAGCTGCCCGGCCTCACGGAGGTCCGCCGGCGGGAGCAGCGCTGTGATTGGTCCGTCAGAGATGAGCCTCCGCGCGGCTATGACCGACCGTCCAGCCGGGCCCGTTCAACTGGTGGCGACCATCTTCACACACACAGCCTTTATTTAACGCCCCCCTTAAAGTGGAAACAAATAAAACTTTAATTAAAGCACAAACGCAGCTTTAAGTGGCGCAATTTTGAAATTTCAAGCGCGAATAGTCCAAACATTACGATAGTTGTCGTTCTGTGCGCGCGGTGAGAAGAGACACGGTTGCCATAGCAACCGTCATTATGTTGGTGGCAATTATGAAAGCGATGAAACCCTTTAAGGGGGCAAAAAGCTTCAACACTGGAGCGATCAAGACATGCTCTGACGGTTTCACTCATTCAGGACAAAGAAATTCAAAATAAATGAGTTAACACTAAATTCCCAAGATGCAACGCGGTTAATTCACCTGCTTCATCACGAGCCACGTGGACTGAAAACCCTGTGATGAATCATGAAGTCAAAGGGAGGGCACTAAAAGGGGAAAATGACTAGAAGAGAAGGTCTCAGGTGAACCCTTTGTTTTTTAGGGAATGTTTAAAGGTCCACCGACATCTTACAAATTTCCATGAAATGATAGAAGATATATATATATATTATCATTCCACTATGTTCGTTTTTGCAAACAAAATGATAAATTAATGAAAATTCCTTCCAAACGGAGTCTAAAATTAAAAACCGCTTTTCTCTCTGAAAATTCCGACTACAAGCGAATGAAACAGGAGAAGTCTTTAGAACGCCCCATATAAATATTCATGGCGAACAAGAAATAAAACAACAAAATTATCAATCTAAGTTAAGATTTGAGCTATTTGTCTTTAGTTTTGGAAGCAGGAAGTTAGATGAGCAGAAACAGCAGGTTCTACTTTAGGTCTGCACCCGTATGTATTTGACTCTTAAGGCTGGTTTATACTTCTTGTCGCACGTCTTTTACCCCCCGTTGAGTGAAAAAAGTTGCGCAACTTCCGCCTGCACTCCCGCTGCGATCCCCCTGTGACAGCAGTCTTGTACATGGCCCCCAGTCAGAACTCCGAGACGCGGACGATGCGGCTCGCAGCGTGTGATTGGTTCAAAGTTTGTGTCAGTGGCGGCCGGTGACATCAGCCACAAGGGGGGGCTATTTCTACAAAAATAATAATAATAATAATAATAAATAAATATTAAGAAATGAAGGGGATAAGGACAAAACAACAAGAATAAGAAAAGCACTGCTTATATTTTTACAAAACAACAACATTAAAAGAAAATTACATTTACTTAGGGTAAGGGGTCATGAGCTGCATGCTCATGCTCAGTAGGTGGCGGTATGCACCTATCAGTTGCTTGCAATCCGCCAATAAACACCACAAGAAGAAGAAGAAGAAAAAAAACGAAAAAGAAGTGTTTGCTGCGGTCAAAACAAAAGCGTGGCTTAATTTTCACAAAATGAATGACCAGTCAGCTCAGTGCAGTATACTTGCAATAATTTTATATCGTGCAAAGGAGGGTGAAGTAACAAAGTGGCTTGTCTTTGACGAGCTCCACCGGATTATTTTCCCTTCATCATCCGGACAGGGTCCCTCAGAAGTAACAAGAGTGGGTCCGTCTCTGTCAGGTAATAAAACTATAAACTACGACTCATACAAACATTAAGTGCAGCTAACAAGTTATATTCTATTTAAAGCGGTAGGTCAACTCAAATGCAAACACGATGCTAACGTTAGCTCGTATGTTTTTCTTAAACGACCTGAAATCAATGGCTAACACTGTTAGCTTGGCTCCACAGTGTCCAAGTTAAATACATCAGTGTTACTGAATGAAGAGAGACACAGAACAGTTACAGAATATGTTGTGAAAAGGTTTCATCCCCTTTTCAGATGTGGAATCATCAACATTTAGGTGCTAATATTATTGTTCATGCTAAGTAATGTGACATGCTTGTTTATATGATTGCAGGGACAACCATCAACACAAGTGCACACCACCTACCATGGACAACTTGTCAAATAAGTTAACCCCACCTTAGATGGATGATGTGTCTGGGAGCAGATCCAAAGATGAGTGAGCAAGTGAAATGTCATTCATGCACAACTGTTCTTTCTGCTATTAAACTCTGAACTCTAAATACCTAGTAATTTTCTTTGTGGTCAACACAGGAAGACTGTGGAGATGATGTGGTCACTCACCATGCAGTCTGAGGAAAGGCTTAAGAATGAAGGAGCAGTGTAAGTGTGATGAAATTATGTACATTCTCAATCTTAAAAATTATTTAATAATCTCTTTTTACTTATAATACTGATTAACCTGTTGTTTGTTTAGGAACAATCTGTCCAGGAGGAGATTTTGCTGAGGAAGACTCACAGAACATAATGTCCATGAAGAAACAAGTGGAGAGAGGGCTGCAGATGGACAGGACATTCCAGCAGACGTTTTCCGTCTGAGCTGAGGACCCTGCTGCTGGTGGTGGTGGAACCAACACAAGACTTATCCTTTGCTGTCAGATCTAATGTTGCATACTCATATTTGTGTTCAATCTTCTCCCACGAACATGTTCTCCACTGCAGGAGACACTGTCTGTCCAGAACACACATACTAAATTCATAGTAAATTTAACAAAAAGGAAAAAGTTCATAGAATTAAAATTCAAACAGAAGTTCAAATTATTTCATCCTGAAAGAACTCTGGCTAACTACTGTAGCTCTTTTATAACCTGATGGAGTTAAACTCAAATAAGTGTTATTATTTTTATATGAAAGTTTCTGTTAACTTATTTTTATATGAAAGTTTCTGTTAACTTATTTTTATATTTTATTGTTTCTGTTCAGTGCCCTGAGACTACTTCTGTTGTGACTTGACGCTGTGAATAGCACCAATGTAAACTGGTTGTGTGAACCAAATCTTGTAAGAAAATAAAATGTTCAACACATTCTGACTTTGTCTTCTAATTAATGTATTATCACCCCCAAAAATGTGTATTTTGATGTAAGACAGGCTCAGAGAGTCCAGTTTTATTTTAACCATTTTAGTAAACACAAATTTGATGACCATGTTACATTACTGTATAAAACGTATAACACTAGAGCTAAATGACACACAAGATTTAAACACTGTTTACAACATCTTCTGATTTTAAATCACAGCTTTCTCGACTGCTCTTACTTGGGGATTTAAAAATGTATGCTGGTGAAGATTCTCAGTCATCCAGGACATGATAAAATCAAAAAAAGGTGTTCAATACTGTACAGAAACAACTGGACTTTGTCTGCTACAAATAAAGTCAGTTGTTTCTGTATTGAACACCTTTTTTTTATTTTAAAAATTAATCAGTCAGAGAAAGGTAACTGGTTGAACAGAGCTGCTCGCTGCTATTGTATTATTATTTGGGTATTATGTGTGGGTTGTAGCGGTGGCGTCTCTCCACTTCTCAGAAACATCCAGGATGGACCAGAGGATCCCCTCATCATCACCTCCTGCCATGCATGTCCTCCTGTACAGTGGAAGAAAAATGTTTAAGGGCTGCTACAAACAGGTTCATAAAACCATCTTTTTTGGTAAATGCAAATGCTTATTGTCAATTACCATGTGACGTGTGCTGCTGACCACTTGACCAGGTCACCCTTGTAAAAGAGATCTCCATCTCAACGGACTCTACCTGGAAAAATAAAGGTGATTGATTGATATAGCAGACATCTGGTGAATATAAAAGTTTATATTGTCTGATATTTAACAGGTTTGACTTCAGCTCAACTTTTGTACACAAGCTTGAGTTAAAAACATGAACATCTGATAATCATAATATTAACACATGAACATCTGATATTCATAATATTAACACAACACATGAACATCTGATAATCATAACATTAACACATAAACAACTGACAATCATTATATTAACACACGAACATCTGATAATCAAAATATTAATACATAAACACCTGATAATCATAA
Source organism: Garcialebias charrua (assembly GCA_038048925.1). Classification (NCBI taxonomy): domain Eukaryota; kingdom Metazoa; phylum Chordata; class Actinopteri; order Cyprinodontiformes; family Rivulidae; genus Garcialebias; species Garcialebias charrua. The sequence continues at coordinate 37,987 of JBBPBX010006558.1, read as the reverse complement.
TACTAAAATAACTTGCTTCAAAACTGAGTAATAAGTAGATTTTCTTTTTTTTCCCCATTTATAGATGGCCTCCCTTCACACCTTTTAGCCATCCTCTCACTCCAATATGTTTTTTTTTTTTTTTAAGAGAGAAAGAAAGAAAAGAGAAAGTAAGACAACAAAACAACAATTATCCACAAAAGAGCACAAGGCAAACACACCCAACCTCCGTCCACAATCCTGCAAAGCACATGACAGAACATAGCAACGAAACATACATACATAAAGACTGATAATATTCATGACCTTGCAGTAGCTTTCTATAAATACACATACCCATTCCTACAAATATGTATACAGTATACATACATATACATTTATATTCATTCATATACCCATCTACATATCTACATATATCTACATATACATCCCTGCATCCATTTGTGTGTGGTTGTGAGCATGCATAAGTGAATAAGGTTCCTCCAATAGAACATTTAATAGCGAGTGTGAAGCATCAGAGACCCGTCCCCCCAAAGCCCGAGACAGACGAAGGGGTGATCAAAGCCCAAGACCCCAGGAAGGACCCCGAGCCCAGAGTCCCCAGGACCACCCGAACAGGACGAGCCACTCGTCCACTCCCCAGGTCCGACCAAGGGGAAGAACCGGACGAACCCCACCAGCGACCACACACAATGACCCCCCGGGGTCAATCGCGACAAATACACAGGTCCCCGCCGGAGCCCGCTGCACCGACGTAGCCCCAGGTCCGGTCACCGAGGCTCGGGCACCGGGGACGCCCATCCCTCAAGCCCAGACCCGACAGGACCAGAGGACACGAGCCCCACCAGGCAGCCACCAGGCCGAGCCGACAAACGCCCAAGCGCCCAGCCCCAGATAGTGAGGGCCCCAGGCACGCCCGCAGGCAGAGGAACACCCACCAGGGGGCCACGTGGCAGGAGCGCAACATTAAGTAGCCTCAGAAGTATCAGAGAGGTGGCAGTCCAAGTCCCAGCCTGACACTTAAACATTCATACACAGACACACTCATTCAGACCCACCCTCATCCTCACCCTCAGTCACAGAAAGACAAACAATAACGACACGCTCCATTCATAATCCCAATGCACACTCTATACCCCCTAGGTCCAAGACATGTACCTGCTCCCTACATGGGAAATAACTTGCTTCAAAACTGAGTAATAAGTAGATTTTCAAAAGTGATGTTCTTTGGAATAATGATCAGACAAGACTGTTCCAAGTTGCACTTGTGCATTTGAGTCTGAAGAACTTTCTGGTTTTAGATAATTACTGAATGTGGTATCAGAGCATTTTTCTGCAGGACCAATTTCTTTTTAATGAGTTTTAACAAGTAGAAAAGATTCAGATGTAGTTAATCTGCTCAAACCCAACAATAATTGAATAAAGCCTTTGTTAAACGCATAACGTTTAGAAAACACTTTTGTAACATCTAGTTGAGAGAAATATCAGTCAGGAATAATAATAAGCATTAGATAAAAACTAGCATTAGCATTCTAGCTCCACAAATAAAATTCACCAGAATAAACAGTCAGCTGAAGGCTTTTTTCCACAAACCGCCATATAAAAATTGAGAGGCATATAAGTCAGAAATGAAAATAGACATTAGATAAAGGGCTTTCATGATTCAAAACGTACCTGCAGCCAGCCTGCTTGTCACTGCACGGCTCATTTTCCAGAAAAAAATTAATAAATAAATAAACGACCGGAAACACGCTGTCGATACACTAGACGAGTCACTAGACGAGTCCAGGCCTCCAGGGCGGCGAAAACTGCGCCCTGAAGACTCCAATAGTTTTGTAAAGCTGGGACATAACTGTGCATGCACTACTTATAATGAGAGTCAATGGATAAGCTGCCGGCGCCCACGGAGGACCGGAAGTATGTCACAATCAGAAAACGTGTTTTGAAACAAACAATATAACTCATCATTACTCATAAAATATTTATCCTACACAACTAAAAACATATATGCATATATTTCGAAATATTTTTATATTATTTCATTTTTATTTAAAAAAAATTGAGTCTTCAAATGGTGAGAGCTGCAGAGGTTCCAGAGGGGTGGCGCCCGGGCGCCCCCTAGTGGCCGGCCGCCCCTGGTTTGTGTGCGTTTTTGGTTTGGATGTCCATATATGGTGTATGACACCGCTACACACTACCCGCTACTCTTTTAGAAGCCGGTTTTTGTTTTTGCTTTGACAGACATGGATAGTTTTGAAGAGAAACTCGCCGAGGCGGTCCGGATCAGGGATCCTGGGCTGGCAGGACCAATCCAGTTCCTCCATTATACCTGTCACATACATTAAACACCGGTTGACGACTACAAACATTACAACAGCTGACATAACAAAAAATGGACCTTGAAATAGCAACACGCCTCGGTGGCTCACTGGAAACGCGTAGGTTTACCACTCCAAAGCTTTTCAAAGTCAACTTTATTGTCAGATCTGCAATATGTACTGTACAGGACATACACAGGACCGAAATTGCGTTTCTCTCAGTCCCTCGGTGCAACAGTAAACATCTAAACATTGAAACACTGAAACATATAATAATAGACATAAGCATAAAATAGTAAAACTAACACTGTCCTGAGTTTTTTTTTTTTTTGCATAGCGGTGCAAGAGCATGAAAATCCACACCAACTCTAAAACTAAAACATTAAACATTTAATGAACATAATACTGTCCTGAGTTTTTGCATACTAGCACAAAAAAAAGAGTATAAAAAGTATAACTAAAATAAACTAAAGGTTTCTAGCATTGACATTTGCAAAGTGGCAAAGCAGCGTATGAGTCAATGTACACAGTATATGTATGAGGTAGTAGTTGATGTTGTTATAGAGGCAAAAAGTGGCATATGCAGTAAGGCACATTGGGCATCCCTAAATAAGACCGTTCAGAGCACACTGTATATGTACCAGCAGTGGTGTAGATATTAGAGTAGTGTAAATAAATGTAAACAGTAGTAATTACATGTAAGCAGTAGTAATAAAAGTAAACAGTATTAATAAATGTAAACAGAGAATGTAAACAGTATTATGATTATAGGCAGTGATGTAATACAGACATTAGTGCAAGTATGAGAAGTAGTGCAAACTGTATGAGCACATGACCGAGAGTTTAGTGAAAAACTTTGTGTTGAGTGATAATGTGTGAGAAAGTTTTAGTGTTAAGGCAGTTCAAATGGGAGGGGGGGCAGAGCAGGCAGAGTGTTTAGCATTCTGACTGCCTGATGAACAGAGCTGTCTCTCAGTCTGCTGGTTCGAGCCTGGAGACTCCTCAGTCTCCTCCCTGATGGCAGTAGTCTGAAGCAGCTGTGTAGTGGGTGTGTGGGATCACCTGCCATGCGGTGGGCTTTCCGAGTGAGGCGTTTGCTGTGTAAGTCCTGCAGTGAGGGCAAGGAGGTGCCCACGATCTTCTCAGCTGCTCTCACGATGCGCTGGAGGCTCTTGCGGCAGGATGCAGTACATGCACCGTCTCTGTCAGGTAATAAAACTAACTACGACTCATACAAACATTAAGTGCAGCTAACAAGTTATATTCTATTTAAAGCGGTAGGTCAACTCAAATGCAAACACGATGCTAACGTTAGCTCATATTTCTTCTTAAACGACCTGAAATCAATGGCTAACACTGTTAGCTTGGCTCCACAGTGTCCAAGTTAAATACATCAGTGTTACTGAATGAAGAGAGACACAGAACAGTTACAGAATATGTTGTGAAAAGGTTTCATCCCCTTTTCAGATGTGGAATCATCAACATTTAGGTGCTAATATTATTGTTCATGCTAAGTAATGTGACATGCTTGTTTATATGATTGCAGGGACAACCATCAACACAAGTACACACCACCTACCATGGACAACTTGTCAAATAAGTTAACCCCACCTTAGATGGATGATGTGTCTGGGAGCAGATCCAAAGATGAGTGAGCAAGTGAAATGTCATTCATGCACAACTGTTCTTTCTGCTATTAAACTCTGAACTCTAAATACCTAGTAATTTTCTTTGTGGTCAACACAGGAAGACTGTGGAGATGATGTGGTCACTCACCATGCAGTCTGAGGAAAGGCTTAAGAATGAAGGAGCAGTGTAAGTGTGATGAAATTATGTACATTCTCAATCTTAAAAATTATTTAATAATCTCTTTTTACTTATAATACTGATTAACCTGTTGTTTGTTTAGGAACAATCTGTCCAGGAGGAGATTTTGCTGAGGAAGACTCACAGAACATAATGTCCATGAAGAAACAAGTGGAGAGAGGGCTGCAGATGGACAGGACATTCCAGCAGACGTTTTCCGTCTGAGCTGAGGACCCTGCTGCTGGTGGTGGTGGAACCAACACAAGACTTATCCTTTGCTGTCAGATCTAATGTTGCATACTCATATTTGTGTTCAATCTTCTCCCACGAACATGTTCTCCACTGCAGGAGACACTGTCTGTCCAGAACACACATACTAAATTCATAGTAAATTTAACAAAAAGGAAAAAGTTCATAGAATTAAAATTCAAACAGAAGTTCAAATTATTTCATCCTGAAAGAACTCTGGCTAACTACTGTAGCTCTTTTATAACCTGATGGAGTTAAACTCAAATAAGTGTTATTATTTTTATATGAAAGTTTCTGTTAACTTATTTTTATATGAAAGTTTCTGTTAACTTATTTTTATATTTTATTGTTTCTGTTCAGTGCCCTGAGACTACTTCTGTTGTGACTTGACGCTGTGAATAGCACCAATGTAAACTGGTTGTGTGAACCAAATCTTGTAAGAAAATAAAATGTTCAACACATTCTGACTTTGTCTTCTAATTAATGTATTATCACCCCCAAAAATGTGTATTTTGATGTAAGACAGGCTCAGAGAGTCCAGTTTTATTTTAACCATTTTAGTAAACACAAATTTGATGACCATGTTACATTACTGTATAAAACGTATAACACTCGCTAAATGACACACAAGATTTAAACACTGTTTACAACATCTTCTGATTTTAAATCACAGCTTTCTCGACTGCTCTTACTTGGGGATTTAAAAATGTATGCTGGTGAAGATTCTCAGTCATCCAGGACATGATAAAATCAAAAAAAGGTGTTCAATACTGTACAGAAACAACTGGACTTTGTCTGCTACAAATAAAGTCAGTTGTTTCTGTATTGAACACCTTTTTTTTATTTTAAAAATTAATCAGTCAGAGAAAGGTAACTGGTTGAACAGAGCTGCTCGCTGCTATTGTATTATTATTTGGGTATTATGTGTGGGTTGTAGCGGTGGCGTCTCTCCACTTCTCAGAAACATCCAGGATGGACCAGAGGATCCCCTCATCATCACCTCCTGCCATGCATGTCCTCCTGTACAGTGGAAGAAAAATGTTTAAGGGCTGCTACAAACAGGTTCATAAAACCATCTTTTTTGGTAAATGCAAATGCTTATTGTCAATTACCATGTGACGTGTGCTGCTGACCACTTGACCAGGTCACCCTTGTAAAAGAGATCTCCATCTCAACGGACTCTACCTGGTAAAATAAAGGTGATTGATTGATATAGCAGACATCTGTTGAATATAAAAGTTTATATTGTCTGATATTTAAGTTAACAGGTTTGACTTCAGCTCAACTTTTGTACAAAAGCTTGAGTTAAAAACATGAACATCTGATAATCATAATATTAACACATGAACATCTGATATTCATAATATTAACACAACACATGAACATCTGATAATCATAACATTAACACATAAACAACTGACAATCATTATATTAACACACGAACATCTGATAATCAAAATATTAATACATAAACACCTGATAATCATAATACTAAAATAACTTGCTTCAAAACTGAGTAATAAGTAGATTTTTTTTTTTTTTCCCATTTATAGATGGCCTCCCTTCACACCTTTTAGCCATCCTCTCACTCCAATATGTTTTTTTTTTTTTAAGAGAGAAAGAAAGAAAAGAGAAAGTAAGACAACAAAACAACAATTATCCACAAAAGAGCACAAGGCAAACACACCCAACCTCCGTCCACAATCCTGCAAAGCACATGACAGAACATAGCAACGAAACATACATACATAAAGACTGATAATATTCATGACCTTGCAGTAGCTTTCTATAAATACACATATATTTAGCGAGTGTGAAGCATCAGAGACCCGTCCCCCCAAAGCCCGAGACAGACGAAGGGGTGATCAAAGCCCAAGACCCCAGGAAGGACCCCGAGCCCAGAGTCCCCAGGACCACCCGAACAGGACGAGCCACTCGTCCACTCCCCAGGTCCGACCAAGGGGAAGAACCGGACGAACCCCACCAGCGACCACACACAATGACCCCCCGGGGTCAATCGCGACAAATACACAGGTCCCCGCCGGAGCCCGCTGCACCGACGTAGCCCCAGGTCCGGTCACCGAGGCTCGGGCACCGGGGACGCCCATCCCTCAAGCCCAGACCCGACAGGACCAGAGGACACGAGCCCCACCAGGCAGCCACCAGGCCGAGCCGACAAACGCCCAAGCGCCCAGCCCCAGATAGTGAGGGCCCCAGGCACGCCCGCAGGCAGAGGAACACCCACCAGGGGGCCACGTGGCAGGAGCGCAACATTAAGTAGCCTCAGAAGTATCAGAGAGGTGGCAGTCCAAGTCCCAGCCTGACACTTAAACATTCATACACAGACACACTCATTCAGACCCACCCTCATCCTCACCCTCAGTCACAGAAAGACAAACAATAACGACACGCTCCATTCATAATCCCAATGCACACTCTATACCCCCTAGGTCCAAGACATGTACCTGCTCCCTACATGGGAAATAACTTGCTTCAAAACTGAGTAATAAGTAGATTTTCAAAAGTGATGTTCTTTGGAATAATGATCAGACAAGACTGTTCCAAGTTGCACTTGTGCATTTGAGTCTGAAGAACTTTCTGGTTTTAGATAATTACTGAATGTGGTATCAGAGCATTTTTCTGCAGGACCAATTTCTTTTTAATGAGTTTTAACAAGTAGAAAAGATTCAGATGTAGTTAATCTGCTCAAACCCAACAATAATTGAATAAAGCCTTTGTTAAACGCATAACGTTTAGAAAACACTTTTGTAACATCTAGTTGAGAGAAATATCAGTCAGGAATAATAATAAGCATTAGATAAAAACTAGCATTAGCATTCTAGCTCCACAAATAAAATTCACCAGAATAAACAGTCAGCTGAAGGCTTTTTTCCACAAACCGCCATATAAAAATTGAGAGGCATATAAGTCAGAAATGAAAATAGACATTAGATAAAGGGCTTTCATGATTCAAAACGTACCTGCAGCCAGCCTGCTTGTCACTGCACGGCTCATTTTCCAGAAAATAAATAAATAAATAAATAAACGACCGGAAACACGCTGTCGATACACTAGACGAGTCACTAGACGAGTCCAGGCCTCCAGGGCGGCGAAAACTGCGCCCTGAAGACTCCAATAGTTTTGTAAAGCTGGGACATAACTGTGCATGCACTACTTATAATGAGAGTCAATGGATAAGCTGCCGGCGCCCACGGAGGACCGGAAGTATGTCATAATCAGAAAACGTGTTTTGAAACAAACAATATAACTCATCATTACTCATAAAATATTTATCCTACACAACTAAAAACATATATGCATATATTTCGAAATATTTTTATATTATTTCATTTTTATTTAAAAAAAATTGAGTCTTCAAATGGTGAGAGCTGCAGAGGTTCCAGAGGGGCGGCGCACGGGCGCCCCCTAGTGGCCGGCCGCCCCTGGTTTGTGTGCGTTTTTTGTTTGGATGTCCATATATGGTGTATGACACCGCTACACACTACCCGCTACTCTTTTAGAAGCCGGTTTTTGTTTTTGCTTTGACAGACATGGATAGTTTTGAAGAGCAACTCGCCGAGGCGGTCCGGAGCAGGGATCCTGGCAGGACCAATCCAGTTCCTCCATTATACCGGTCACATACATTAAACACCGGTTGACGACTACAAACATTACAACAGCTGACATAACAAAAAATGGACCTTGAAATAGCAACACGCCTCGGTGGCTCACTGGAAACGCGTAGGTTTACCACTCCAAAGCTTTTCTCGACTCGGGTTCGAATCTCACCTGGTTGAACTTATTTTACGTTTGTCTTTTATTGGATTAAAAAAAAAGTTTGTGTTAACCACAGGCATATTAACTCCTTTTTTTTATCCAATAAAAGACAAATGTAAAATAAGTTCAACCAGGTGAGATTCGAACCCGAGTCGAGAAAAGCTTTGGAGTGGTAAACCTACGCGTTTCCGATAAGCCACTGAGGCGTGTTGCAATTTCAAGGTCCACGTTTCCTTTAACACTAGCACTACCACATGCGAGCCATTCGGATATTCTAACTATAGTTCCCATGGGAGTTAGTCAAATGGCTCATTGAATTAGCATTTTTGCAGCCATTGGTATGTATATGAGGCCATTCTGTTGGTGTGGATGAGGCCTTGGGGGCATATTTATACATCAGTGTCAGAGAGTCAGAGAGTCTTTATCATCATTTGCACCACATGTGGTACATGTGATGAAAACGAGAGTATGTACACAGGGTTGTGTATATAAATATATAAATATATAAATATATATATATAGTATATATATATAGTATATATATATATATATATATAAATAAATATATGTATATATACACATATATGCACCCACATATATACAGTATGTATATACAGTATATACATATATATATATATATACACATTATATGTATATATATATATGTATATATATATATATAATATATATATTATGGGCGGCCGTGGTGTAGTGGTAATGGCAATCGTCCCCCGATCGGAAGGCTGGAGGTTCGAATCCCGGTTACTCACACCATGTGTCGTTGTGTCCCTGGGCAAGACACTTAACCCCGAGTTGCTCCCGGTAGGACTGGAAGGCGCCTTGCATGGCAGTCACCGCTACCGGTGTATGAATGTGTGTATGAATGGGTGGATGGTTGGTATTGTAAAGCGCTTTGGGGTCCCTCACAGGGGGCTGGAAAGCGCTATATAAATAAGCTCCATTTACCATATATATATATATATATATATATATATATGTATAATATATATATATATATATATATATATATATATATATATATATATATATATATGTGATTTATTGGTCACTTTTATCTGAAGGCGGGATTGTACAGGTGATCCCCGTCTTACGAACGAGTTCCATTTCTACACCCATTCGTATAGCCGAAACGCCGTAAGTCGAGGACGACCTGTATTGGCCACTTTTATCTGAAGGTGGGATTGTATTGGTCACTTTTATCTGAAGAGGGGATTGTACAGGTGATCCCCGACTTACGAACGAGTTCCATTTCTACAACCGTTCGTATAACCGAAACGCCGTAAGTCGAGGACTACCTGTATTGGCCAATTTTATCTGAAGGTGGGATTGTATAGGTGATCCCCGACTTACAAACGAGTTCCATTTCTACACCCGTTCGTATAGCCGAATCGTCGTAAGTCGAGGACTACCTGTATTGGCCCCTTTTATCTGAAGGTGGGATTGTACAGGTGATCCCCGACTTACGAACGAGTTCCATTTCTACACCCGTTCGTATAGCCGAAAGTCGTAAATCGAGGACTACCTGTATTGTTCACTTTTATCTGAAGGCGGGATTGTACAGGTGATCCCCGACTTACAAACGAGTTCCATTTCTACACCCGTTCGTATAGCCGAAACGCCGTAAGTCGAGGACTACCTGTATTGGCCACTTTTATCTGAAGGTGGGATTGTACAATTGATCCCCGACTTACGAACGACTTCCATTTCTACACCCGTTCGTATAGCCGAAACGCCGTAAGTCGAGGACTACCTGTATTGGCCACTTTTATCTGAAGGTGGGATTGTACAATTGATCCCCGACTTATGAACGAGTTCCATTTCTACACACGTTCGTATAGCCGAAACGTTGTAAGTCGAGGCCACCATAAGTCGAGGCCACCATAAGTTGAGGGATACTGTATATATATATATATATATATATATATATATATATATA